>PVHP010037665.1:0-17177 GCA_004024765.1 Zapus hudsonius
CAACAGCTCAGATACCAACCTTCATATTCTCTACAACATGGCAAACCTCACAGTTATAACTTTGAATGTAAATGGACTCAACTCTCCTATAAAAAGACACAGGATAGCAGGTTGGATAAGGAAAATGGACCCTTCCATCTGTTGCATTCAAGAAACACACCTTCTCGCTAAAGACAGTAACCTACTGAGAATAAAAGGGAGACTGGGAAATTTTATGCTACATGCATTTGTTAATAAAATACACTACTTTCCCTATATAACTTAATTCATCTAGAATGATTGAGAAGGCACTTATAAATGCTGCATTCTTTGAAGATTCATGTGTAAAATATTTCACTTACCACCAAGCAATTGTATAAAATTATAACATATGTAGAAAACAAATACCCTTGCTAAATGGAGACAATCAAAACACACAAAAAAGGAGGCACTCCAATGGTGTTGGGAAAGCCATGGCTAAGTGACTGACTGAGCAAACATCTTCAAAGGCACATTACTACTGTTATAAACTCTTCAGACATTACAAAAGGCTGCTGTCAAAGTCAGCTCCACAATGCAACTATGACCTCCAAACAGACACAGTTTATGGGAGGAAGGGATTCTTTCTAGGCTTGCAGAGCCAGGGGAAACCCCGTCAACAGCAGAAGAAGCTGCTTATTCCAAGCAGACAGAAAAAAAAAAAAAATCTGCAGTGAGAAAACACCAACAAGCAGCAAGCTCTCAACACCAGAGCTCAAACTCTTCTCATTGATTCTCAGGGCTGGAATTCAGATCCATCCCAGTGACACATCTGATAATGTAACTCATTATGGACAATAAAAAAATTAAAAAAAAAAAAGAATTTGCTTCCAGGAATCTGCTCACTAGGGCTGATGTTACAATCTCAATTTGAATAAAACACTTGGACTACTGGGCCATGCATTCATATTAAGAATACTGATAAGAATGAAAAATCAAAAACCATTTTTGGTATATAATAGTTCTGTGAATGTACCAGCAATAAGAATGAAGACAAGCTGGGCATGGTGGCGCACGCCTTTAATCCCAGCACTCGGGAGGCAGAGGTAGGAGGATTGCTGTGAGTTCAAGGCCACCCTGAGACTACATGGTGAATTCCAGGTCAGCCTGGGCTAGAGCGAGACCCTACCTTAAAAAATATATATAAAAAAGAATAAAGACAAGAAAACTGGAGAAGTTATACAAATGTAAGGGGGAGTGAGCCCTTAAATACCTCTATCATTAATATATGGATTTTATAACTTTTTAGCCAATAAAGGGACAAGTAAACTGTCAAACAGCAGATATATTTGATTTTTTTCTCATTTTGCTATATATAATAAAACATGTATTTACATAATATAATAAAGCACAATATAGAGATTTTAGCAGTTACCTTCTCATTACTGAGACCAAATAACCATCTGTGTTTATTTCAACTTACAGCTTTGAGAGGATATTTCATTATGATTGAGAAAGCATGGTAACCTGCTTACATCTTTATACATCAGTCCCACAGTGGGCTTATAGCAAGAGGGAATCAGCACTGGCATGAGGGCTGGATGATAAATTACCAAGGGACTCTCCTAGTGACATGCTATCCCAGAAAGGCTCCACCAGCTGGAGACTAAGAAGAAGGCCTAATCATAAACACTTGAGGCTATGGGGAACATTTTATATTCAAGTCACCACATTCTATTCTTGGCCCTCATGAACTCATGGCCATCTCATGAGGCAAATTGCATTCAGTCCAATTTTTAAAATCACCATAGTCTTTCACAGGGCTAATACTTTTCAAAAGTCCAAAATCTCAACTGAGAACCAGGACAGACACTAAACTGTGAACCTGTAAAGTACAAACACATGTTCCAAAATTCTAACACTGAATGATAGAGAGTAAACATTCCCATTGCAAAACAGAAGATATTGGACCAATACAAATCTTGCAGCTTCATGCCTAGCATTTAGGATATGAAATCCTCTTACCTTCAACAGGCTTAAGCAACTTTCTGTCCATCCAACTGTGACACTTTTCTGTACAGATCCACCAAGTTCAAAGCCAAGAGTGTCACTTGCCATTGTTCTGGTATCTCCATAATCACGGGGTCTCTATTACAACACACCTTTAACCTTCATAGTAGGATACAAAGACCTCACAGGGCCTCCATGCAGGTACTAAGAGCCTGCCTCATGCTGCTCCAACTCAGCATCTCCTGGTGGGGTGGTTAGACATCCTGACCCCTTTTCTCCCATTTGTCCTACTTCCCAGACCAGTAATATTGCCATTAAATTTGCAAATCCAGCAGGAATAGAGATCAGAAAATTCCTCCAGTATTCTTACTTCAGGCCCTATACTTTTTATTTTATTGTTTTATTTATTTATTTATTAAATAGGAGGAGAGAGAGAAAGAGAGAGAGAGAGAGAGAGAGAGAGAGAGAGAGAGAGAGAGAGAGAGAGAGAGAGAGAGAGAGAGAGAGAGACTTGAGTATGGGTACACCAGGGCCTCAGGCCACTCTAAATAAACTCCAAACACAAGTACAACTTTGTATATCTGGCTTTATGTGGATACTTGGAAATTGAGCCACAACCAAGGCCATCAAGTTTTAAAAGAAAGCACCTTTAAATACCTTCTTTTTCACAGAAGTTGCATTTTTACTAGCTTGATATTTCCATAGATTAGGTTACACCTTTGGGCTTCACTGCCATTGCCCATATACAGAAGAGCTGGCCTGTCTTTAGCTGTGGTCATCTCTTTAACAATTGCTATTTAAATGAACTAAAATCAGGCACTGTCCCTGGGAATTCAAATTTATGTACATTTCTTTATTGTACCAAATCCTTTATTTTTCATCTCTTTCTGTTATGCAAATTCCTCTTCCAAGCACACCAGTCCATTGTTTCCAAATTCAATCTTTGTTCAAGTACTGAAGGCACCAGCACATGCCGCCAGTTTCTGCTAGAAATTCACACAAACAGCCACTAGCCCAGTTCTTTTCTTTCCCCTCTGAGACCTCACAGGCTGAGCATTTGCAATCCACACTTCTCTCTGGATGTAGGTTTATGGCCCTCTCAGTAGAATATCCCATCAAGCTCTGCAACATCTGTAATCCAACATTCCCAAACCTCCATATTCCTCCCACACAGTAGTTTCCAAGGAACAAAACCACATGGTCAAGATCATCACAGAAATGACCCCACTTCTCAGTACCAATGATCTGTAACAGTTACCTTCTCATTTCAAGAACAGAACCCCAAACAACAAGCAGTGTATGGTAAGAAAAAAAATTTTATTCCAGTTTACAGTTTCAAGGAGAGAAGTTTCATCATGGTGAAAAACCCTTGATAACTGACTCTACTCTTCGAACATCTTCATGTGCATGTTGGGAACAGTAAGAGAAGCCCATCGCCAGTAACACATCAGCTCCAACAAGGCTCCACATCCCAAAGATCCACCACCTAGAGACTAAGGAGAGGCTTAATCACACTTGAAGCTATGGGGCACATTTTCCAAGCAAACCACAACAGGATGCAATTTCTTTTAATCTTTTATAATTTATCTTATTTTATTGGTTTTTACCAAGGTTATAGTCTTATATCTCCTCTTCCCTACTTCAAATTTCCCTGAGGTGGTGGGGATATCGGTGTTCACTTTGGGGTAATTAAGTCCTCAGTCAGTCTGTGTTTGGGGTGGGGAGAAAGGTGTACCTTAGGATATTTCTACCAAACTGGTGGTGACAGAGATGTATTTTATATGAAAGAAAGCAAAAAAAATGTTTGTCTTACAATTCTTGAGTTTTGTTTCCATATTTACTAAAGCTGTAAAATAAAATGACAAGAGGGAAAACCTTTTATTTAGAGAATGTCATTATTGCCTATCATAAAAACAGAGTGCTAAGCTTCCTTAAAGTATGGGTGCTTTCCTCACAATGGTAATCATGAAATTAAACTAAAATTAAACTTTTCATAGCTAAGCATTTCTCCACTGTAAGAAATACTACCCAAACTAGAAATTAAGAGTCTCTTGAGGTAAATTGTGACTGACATTAAGCGGGGATTACATTCAGAGATATTTTTATTCCAGTATATTGCTTTAAACATATCCTATAGCTTGAGCCTTCAATTAAAACACACACATATGGTATAGCTCCTGCTAAAATGTCACCGTCTAAATAAAACAAAGGGTGGGAAACGACATTCTTGTTTAATTCCTGATTAACGAGGAAAGAGGAAGCAGAGAACATGCGCCAATTGTAGAGGAAGGATTGTTGTGGTCTATCATACAGAGATGGTAAATTACTCTATATGTATATGTGCTGTCAGGAAAAAAATAAAAGTTTATTGTAGGATGAAGATAGCTTAATGTCTGGAGATTTGAAAATAGAAAATGTAGTGAAATTTGTCCTCTTTATACAATCTACTAACAATGGAAATTTGCCATGTGGTTTTTCTGAAGAGCTCGACACACCTACAGTTGAGGAAGCTATATGAAGGCACTTTCTCTCTCTCTCTCTTTTTAGGCACACAGGTAAGAGGTCACATTTGAGACTTCTAAAGTTCCTGGCAAAGGGAAGAAGGGGAAGGAATATGGCCTCTGACATAGTCTGAGCCACCATAGCTTTCTGACTCTGGTCCTTTGTCCAAGTGACCTGGGATATGTGTGGATGATATGTCAATATATCTGTTCACTGGGATCACATAACTATTGGGAGAGGCAAAATATATTTGTATAACCAGTACAAAAATTTAAATTGTTACACCCATATAGATTCACCTAGCATAAATTTCAGATCATCAAAACCTTTATTTTCCATATTTTAATATCTCCCAAATAGTGAGGAATCTCACACACTGTTATTTTTAGCACATGAAATTTACATTAAGTTAGAAGGAAGGTAAAATTCTGAAAGTAAAACTTTTTGAATTTATGGATTCTCACATGTACTTATGGGCACAAAATGATGAGCTAATGGTGTAAAACTATTTTGTACTAAACTTTTTTAAAATCAAATATTGAAAGATAATTTTTGCAGGGAAATGAAACTACATTTTTGTATATTAAAATTAATCCTTCTTTACAGGATCTTTGATCATCAAATAGCTCATTTTAAAATGTATGAGTACCAATACAACAAAGTATGCTTGAAAATGTAACCATAAAACTTATACACATTTTATGCTACTTTAAAAAATATTTAAAATAAAATAAAAAAAAAGTATTTGAGAAGATATTTTACAGAACTGCTATAGGGGTAGATGATCCACATGTACAAATTTAAAAATGATTTAATTCTTCATAAAGAAGAGATATTCTATTGATTTAGGAGACAAAAATTGAAGAAAATGTCATTAAATTTAAAACAGAAAGGGAAGCTAAAATCTTTAAGCTTATTGTTTTCAATATTACAAAATGGATTAACTGTAAAACCTTTGAGAATCAGAATGAAGTACAGCAATATGACCTCGAAATTTGGTTCTAAAATTATGTTACAAACAGAACAGGAGCAGAGGTTAATATTGAATGAGCAGCTTATGCCTGGAAACATTTATGCTACTGCTATTTCTACCCATATTTCATTACTGTATTGTAGTCATTGTCAGGGTATGTTAAGGGTGATGCTTTATGCTGCTAACTGTGGTCATTTGTTACACAACAGAAGAAAGTCAATGCAGCTGATGAAAGACTGCTCTCCTTAAAGACATGACACAATCTGTCTTATGGAAAAGCTGAGTCTAAAACATATTTTCAACGGTGATGGGATTAGTCAGGCAGATGCTGGGTCTGAGAATGCTATAAACAGTGAGAGAGAAAGGCAAAAAGTCTTGGATATGGAAAGACAGCTTGGAGCCCAGTGCACTTGGAATTGAATAAAAAAAGGGATGAAATCAGAGATGAAAAGATCCATAGAACCCAGACAGTTTAGCTAGGGTCTGGAGGGTTGGCTTACCTTTTTTTATGTCACTCCATGAATTGGGAAGCCAACACAGGATTGTTGAGTAGATAAGAGTCAGGGTTGACATTACACATGTATTGTACTGAGAATAGACTATAGAGAGAAATCAGAGTAAGAGGGAGCTAATAATAGATACACATTTTTAAGGGTGATTGGATCATCTTGGGGCAGACCACATGGAGACAACATGGTCAAGAGTAGGACTTTTATCAAAACCAAGAGGAAGTGTCACACTCTAGTGTAGATAGTGACTGCCTAGTGATACTTTGACCTGGTGACGTGTTGCAGAACTTAATGGCATTTGCCATGTGTTGACCTTGGCTATGTCACAGACTTCAGATATTTTATCAAACATTATCTTAGATGTTTCTGTTAAATTATATTTTAGAGGAAGTTAATATTTTGAGTAAAGCAGGTACCTTTCATGGTGTTGGAAACCTTAATGGAAAAAGAGGGGGTCATTCTTCCAGAAGATAGTTGCTCTTGACACTTGAGCTGTAAATTTGTCTTTCTTCAGTCTCAAGGTTTCTGGCCCACCCTACAGAGGACAGTTTCCACAACTACACACACACACACACACACACACACTGTTAGTTTTCTTTAGTAGATTCTTTAGTGATTCAAGGGTCCTCTTATATGGTAAAAAAGATACCACATCCAGTAGAAGCAGCAGACACTGTCCTGTGTGCTATTCCTTTATCTCTGTGTTCCTGCTGTTTGTCAGACACCAGTTTGGCCCCCTAGAGAAAAGGGAAAAACAAAAATCACTGTTCAAATTCAGCATTGTACCATCACTTAGGAAACTCAATTGAATAACATTTTCTGATTCTTCAATTAAAAATGGACAGATGCCGAAACTGATTGAGTTGTGGAGAAGGTGAAATGTCTCAATGGATGTGAAGTACCTATTAGAGAATAAAGCTCAAAGTAGGCACTTTGCACATAAAAGCACCCTGATCCTTGCCTTCCTAAAGGACATTTGTGGCTGTTACCAATGTGAATAGTATAGGGGGTAAAAGAATGGACTATACTAATTTGATTTATGAAGTATTTTAAAGTACTTTCATATGTTATTTTAATATTATGCCACTGATAGCCTGTGTAGATTTTCTTGCAAACTTCAGTGGAAGAGAATGCTAAATTGTTTTATCCTTTATCAAGTACAGGGATGTATATGAACATGCAAATCCAACTTTTGGGCAGAGTATAGGTGAAATTTTATTTGGCTCTTGTGATGAGTAATTATGGTTGAAATAACTGTTGCATCAAAAGCAAATAAAATGGCAGAAAGAGGCATGCATAATTACAGTAAGAATGTAAGAAAAACATAAAAATTTCATTTGAAAATATATTTTCAAATAACTTAATAAAGAGATTTTATGCATCTCAGCACCTAATTGTGCATTTATTATTACCCTAATGGAATTTCACAAAAACTGCATCAGAAATCATGTAGATTTTTTTTTTACTGCTTTCCAGAATTTTCCACTGGAAGCTATCTCATTATAAGGAATAGAATGATTTTCTATAATACTTATGTTAGTTCAAAAGACTAAGTGGAAGTGAGGATAATGATGGCTATACTTTATGAGGATATAGCATGGAGCCTGCAATAGGTTCAGCTGTACAGCGATTGTTCACATAACTGTCACAGTATCCTGCAAATATATTATCCTTTCTCATTTCCCAGTAAATACACTGAAACTGAAAGAAGTCACATGAGTTTATTAGAGATTTGTAACTCAGATGGTGGAGTTGGCATGTAAGCCCCCATTTTAAGACATCAGAGTCTGGGATTCTTGAGCTTTGTTTTGAAGAGAATTGGGAGAATGGCTAAATTGTAGAGTAGCAGGACCGATTTTTGAGCAAAGCAGGTACGTTTCATTATGTTGGAAACCTTAATGATAAAAGAAGGGGTCATCCTTCCAGAAGATAGTTGACCTTGACATTTTAAGACATCAGAGTCTGGGATTCTTGAGCTTTGTTTTGAAGAGAATTGGGAGAATGGCTAAATTGTAGAGTAGCAGAACCATTTTTTGAGCAAAGCAGGTACGTTTCCTTATGTTGGAAACCTTAATGATAAAAGAAGGGGTCATCCTTCCAAAAGATAGTTGACCTTGACATTTGACCTATAACTTTGGCTTTCCTCGGTCTCCAGGCTTCTGGTCCACCCTACAGAGAAGGACAGTTTACACACACACACACACACACACACACACACACACACACACACACACACACACACACCAGACCCACAGGGGCTGAATTCTGCACCTGGGGTTTGGCTTTTGTTTCCTTAGCACACAACTCAGGTTAGAATTCTGGTTTAAGAGGTTGGGATCTGTTGCAGTTTGCTTTCTTTTAGCTGTCACAGAGAATGTGATCAAAAGCAAAGTTAAGGGAGGAAAGGGTTTATTATTGACTCCACAAGGGGAAACTCCATGATGGCAGGAAAAAATGATGGCATAAGCAAAGGATGAGCATCACCTCCAGGTTAACATCAGGTGGACAATAGCAGCAGGAGAGTGTGCCAAACACTGGCAAGGGAAGCTGGCTATAACACCAATAAGCCAGCTCCCAACAACACATCTTCCACAAGGTTCCAATTCCCAAATTGCCATGAGCTGGAGATCAAGTATTCAGAACACATAAGTTTATGGGGGACACCTAAATCAAACTACCACAGGATCTATGATCTAGAAAACACTATACTGATTAGGAATTCAATTTTTAAAATATAAATATTATCTTTCCAAAAAAATTCATGTTAAGCTTATGTTAGTAAAAGTCATTTAAAATTCTGTTCAGATTATTTATTAGCGAAAATATGTTAAATTTTGGATTTGTATTGAAAGCTTTTCTTCTGCTTTACCCATGATTAATGTATGCCATAAAATTCACCTTTCTTATGAAGTCACCGTCTGACTTGCTGTATGAGTAGGGCTAGACTGAACAACTACAGATCGTGAATGAAGCCTTAAAGAGTGTTGATGCCTATGCACATATTTTTTATGTTATTTTATTTTATTTCTTTAAATAAATTGTATCTTCATTGTCTATATTTACATAAACTGAATTAGCAAATAATGTGTTGATGTCCCCAGTTCCCCGATTCCCCTCCTCCCTGTCCCCATCAGCTGGATATCCTCCTCCATGGGCAGTCTGGATCAGTCCATGGGGTAGGGGGTTATGGATAGCCTAGTCAACCCAGTTACACCTCCCCCCTTTGTATGCTATTACTGAGGGGCCATGTCTCTGGAAGTTCTCCCCCACCATGGCTCTTACAATCTTTCCGCCCCTCTTCAGCTCAGTTCCCTGAGTCATGTTGGGTGAGAATTAAGGTTGCTTTATTGTTGAGGTCTTAGGGGTCTCTCTACTTCTACTTTAGGTTGCGTTGAAAATCGTTGGTGTCTGTCTCACTGGCTTATTCTGGGTTGACTGATTGGCTCTGGTTATGGGTCTCTTCTTTATCCCACCACTCTCTGTGGGTTTCCATATGGATTCTCAACTGTAGGTCTGGGGTGGCCCATCTCTTCCCAGGATGTCAGCCATCGGCCTGAGGCTTGTTGGTAGGGTTGGAAAGACTGTAGCTCTCTTGCTGCTTTCTGAAAAATCCAAAAAGAAATTCACTTTACAAGTGATTTACAAAGATGCTACTCACAATAGAATCTAGCCAATTCAGAAATGTATATCACATATTTTTTTGAAGATTGATTTGTTCATGTATCCACCAGGACTGTTATTCAAATCATAATCTTTAAGACTACCCACAAGAAAAATCTACAGGGACTTCAAAATGTTTAGGTTAAGCAAGCATTCACTCATGAATTTAACAAACTATCATTATTTTTAATGAATCATGGATATAGACCTCAGGTGTGAGAAAAGTAAAGGACAAAGCCTTATAAGAATTATTATAAATGCTTTAAAGAGACAGAATAGTGAATTAATTAGGTAAACATCTTTAGATGAATTTTGAATGATTTATTTATTCTAAGTCAATATTATTCCAGATGACATGTTCAACATGATAGGCTTCTGATCTAGGAAATTGCCTGATTAAACTTTGACTTCATGAAATTTCATTTGGATGTTAATGAAATGGTACAAATATTTTTCTATATTAAAACATCAGAAAAGTATCACTCTATATTAAAATGTCGTAGATTTTTTGTTTTTAATAAATATGTATAGCATTTTTGTTTTAAAGCAGCTTTCAATATGTTGACAGATCTGAAAAGGAAACTGGTGAAATTCATTGGGATAACTAGTAATTTTTCTATAAACAAAGAAAATAACATTCAGAGTGCTTGAATGACCCAACTTCAACAGAGAACCTGGGAGAAGTTTAGGTCTGGGAATCCTTATTTATTTGTCAGTTATTATGTTTGTTTTAAAACTGGCCTGTAGGGAGTCCACAGGTAATATCAGATAATATATGTATTTATACTGATATCTACCTGCATAGTACATTTTCAGTGCTAGTATAACATTAGCATACTCAAGACATGTCCCAATGTTCTGTCTCAAATTCCTGCAATCCATGCCATTGATTGTCATTATTCTGACCTTCCGGAACGAAGTGAGCTCAGTCCTCTGTCCTATTAAAGCTTCCATGGATTCAAACAACTACCCTGAAAACATTCTAAATGAATTGCATCTGTGTTGAAATATAACACTTCTGTCATTGTTCCCTGAACAATATAGCATAACAGCTATTTGCAAAGCATTGACATTGTAGTAGGTATTAAAATTCATGTAAAGTTTAATTAAAGCACAAAGGGATGCTTACAAGTTATATGCAAGTATTGTCTATTTTATATAAGGGACTTGAATGATTGTGTATTTAATTTTATACAAGGGGTCCTAGAACCGTTCCACCATTTATACCAAGTACCACAGTGCATAATTTATACACACCATCATGGGGAGTGCTGTTGAAAAGAATTTGTGAAGGCAAAATAGAAGGGATAGAAGTAATGCATTGTCATAGAAGATAGTGGTCACATCATTACAGAATTCATATGTGGACAGTCCAAAGGCATTACACTCTTGGAAGATATGAGAGAGAGTAGACACAAAGTCCATTTCCCTCTCCTCTACTGCTGAGCACAACCTGTCAGTCCTCTCCTTTCCAAATGTCCCTAGCTTTAAGTTTACTTTCCACATGAGTGTCTGGATGAAACATCATCTTGAAACTGATTGTAACTAGTTGATAAGTAGTGGGTATCATTGATAATATTATGAGTTTCTGCTTCATGTATGTGTGTAAATTTTTTTTACTTTACTTACACAACCGCAATGTCTATATGACAGAATTAAAAAAAAAAAAAAAAAAAAAGATCAAACACTCCAAGAAGAAAAACCCAAACTAATCAAACTTCTATCAAAGGCATCTTTAGAATTTTGGAGAAGAAATACACTTCTTTGGCCAAGAGGAGAAAAATGAGATGCAAAGGTCTCCCCCACCCCCCGCCAAGATCACAAGTCAATGCCTGCGTCAGGACTGGAAATGAAATTTCTAGGTTACAATTCTCCATCCACTTTGTTTGCACTGTGATGCTTCACACATCTTTGTCAAGCTGAGGTATGTGTTCACTAAAATCACCAAAGCATTCAAATTCCGAAGCCATCTGTCACTACCCATGCTATTTTAAATCATCAAAATGATACTCAAAAATGATCATAAGGCTACTTATATTTTCTGTCCTTTCAATAAGACTCAACTCTAAAGCCAAATTGCTTCCATCTGTATGATGATCCATCCATTGATGACCTTTGTGACCTTCGACTCCTTAATTAAGTTCTTGTGTCTCACTCATGCTCCCCCGCTGTGAGACCACAATAATAATGGCCACATTTGTTAGCTTCAAGACATGAACCAAAGTAAAGTGACATCAAACAGATCATGGCATGCTCCTCCAAGCATGAGGGAGAATGTGGAAAGAACTCATATAATAAGGAGATATGGGAACTTGGGCTCCTCACTAGATTCCAAGGGACCCCTACTCTTATCCAGAGAGAAATTGTTTGGAAGGTGCTGAAAATTCTAACATTTACTGGCTGTTTGATGGAGCTATGGAATCTGTTGCCATGTATAATGTAGATGTATTCCTTTCAATAATTTATCAGCAGTTTTATTGTCTCAGAAGAATTGTAAGATGTGTGAAATACTAGGAAACACATATATCCTTTTTTGTGTGTGAGTTTCAGACTACTATGGGTTTAAGAAATGTTTACTTTCCTTTATTTCTTTTGAGCACATCTCTAGCTTCGTGAACATTGTGTTATTTCAAGTTTTGTTTTCCATAGGGAACCTAAAAACAAGGTGTCTGCATAAATCCACTGCGCCTGTGGGATTATGTGCTGAACTACTACTTTAGCAGTTCTCTGGAGGCTGGTCAGCCATTATATCTGAATTATGTTAAATAATTTGAAGTTTTCATCGTGTTAAAGGGTGTAGGCACAGAAAAAAGAAGGACCAATGTGGAAAGGACCTAACAAGCCATATAAAAACATGCAATGACTTGGAATAGTGAGCTTCAAGTTCTTTAACATGGTCTAAAGCACACTGTCTGTTCTCCATACCTCACTCCAAACTGATTTCTAAGGTATTTTTGCTTGCTCAGACCATGGCTGATCCACTAACTTCCATGCTTTTCCTTTTTGGGTTGTTTAAATTTGGTAATCTCATTTCATCATTAGCATTTTGGTTCTCTCTCTCTCTCTCTCTCTCTCTCTCTCTCTCTCTCTCTCTCTCTCTCTCTCTCTCATCCTTTTCCCTCTCTCTTCTCCTTCACCCTCCCTACTCCTCTGCTTGTCTCTTCTCCCCTGTGGATCTTGACAGGTTTTCATTCTGTGTTTTGATTGCATCCAACTCTTCCCTGAGATTCACAAAGCATTCTTGATTCATTTCTCTCAATGAGCATCCCTGTGATCTGGCAGAATTCCATGGAATAGCAGTGGTGTTGCAATCTGGTCCTCTGTGTCTCCAGGGGTCATGATTCTAACATTTGCAACAAGTGCTTGGAATACAAACCCATCTCCAGGGAACTTGTCTATTCCAATGAGGTAAACATTTGCCTCCCCTGTGGTAAATGAGGCCTTTGACAAGAGGTCATGCTGGTGTATACAAGGAATGGTTCCAGATCAGGATATCAATCCTTGAATATGTCTCTATTTGTAGCTGATTAGGCAGCCAAGACAGTCTTGATGGGAAGCCATGAATACCCTGTTTGTGACCCAGACTGCTATGTGAGCAACCATCATCCAAACTGGGAAGAATGGATAACTTGGCTAATTTATGACCCAAAGGGTGTGTGGAAATCAGTTCTCCATTACCGTTTCTGTTTTATAATTGTAGTCATTACTTGACTTGTTTGACTAAACACTTAGAAATAATCATCCTAATGAAGGATTCCTTGTAATAAGCACCAAAGTGCTTCAATTTACCAGTTCATTTGTTCAATCCATGTGCAGTTTTCCACAGAATATAGGATGGCGTATGTTAGTAGAATGAATGGATGTCATATACATTTTGCCTACCACTTATGGTTCTTCCCGTGTACCTCATTTCCTAGTTCTCTCTAACATGTCTACGACTTATCTACCAGCCCTGTCGTAGTCAGTTCACATACTGCTGGGATGAACCTCCAAACCAGGCACAGTTATGGGAGGAAAAGATTTATTGAAGTTACAAATCAAGGAGAAGTTCTAAAATGGCAAAAGAGGGTGGCCCCCTCTAATAGGTCCAAGGAGAGAGAGAGAGAGAGAGAGAGAGAGAGAGAGAGAGAGAGAGAGAGAGAGAGAGAGAGAGAGAGAGAGAGAGGAGAAGAGGAGAAAGACCAATACTAACACTATACACACACCAGCAAAACAGGCAGGTAGGAGACAGAGATTTCTTCCTGTTTATATAGCATTAGGGTGGTCTTGCAACACTTCCCCAGACTTGTTGGCTTCCTGAGTCTCTAGAATTTCCTTCCTGCACTGCCCTCCCAGGAAGGGATGTCTGTTTCTAGCTTTCCTGAGCCTCCTTACAAGCCTTTCCCCCTACTGAAAGGGCTGCCTTCCTGTAAACAACCTCAAAGACCCACTCAGCAGGTCAAGTTGACAACAAAACTTAACCATCACAAGCCCTCTAGGTGTTTTCTTCCTAGTACTACATCTTTACCAGGCTCAAAGCACATTCTTTTCCTCATTCGTGTTGCTCAATATTACCTCTCCAGGAACACACAGAATTTACTGTGAGCCAAACACACTGTTGATGACACACAAACTGTTTTGGTTGTTTAAGGGTATTTTATGGACACAGAAAGGTGCTTGATTTTCCAAAGTTTACTCCAGGATGAGCCAGCACAAGCATTCAGGCTTACAAAATAGAATGTGAATCATATGCCAGAAGTAGCCAAATTTTGAATTTAGCAAAAATTCATCATGGATGAGTACTTGCCAAGTACTCATTTAAAGACCACTTATTTTAAAACCCACTTACTGTGGGCTATCTGGAATCATGTATTCTAAAAAGAATCAGAAAACACAGACATACAGAAAGCATAAAATTCAAACAAACACAAAAACATGATTTTGGCAGGTTTTCATGATTTGACTCATCCAAACCTCATGTAATATGACTAGAAATCCTGTAGAATACTTATCAAAATATTCCTTCAGCTGATATAATGTTAGAAGAAAATATCCACTCACCAGACAGCTCTCACTCCATATCTTTTTTACAGTAGAAAAAGTACCTTCATGGAATGGGGAATGTATTTGGATAGGACACAGAAAGCCTGCTTCAGACCACTCAGACCCAATTATACGACAGATAAACCAACTCACTGGGCTACTGGTTAGTCCACATGGTGGGGTCAGAATAGGAGAAAAGAACCTCATGTTAGGCTTAGCTGTATAGCACTATGTGGAATTCCCACTGTTGCAGTTCCTCTGAAAGTCACACATTATTATCATTACACTGCTCTTCCAATCACCTTTCCTTGTCTTCATCCTTCACTGTCCCATTGATGACTTGCTCTGTGGGATGATACCTCATGGTTCTTCCTCCTGTATACTATGTCTTTGATTGTAGAGGCTCTACCAAGGCCTGGAGTTCCAGATATAGTTATTGCCTCCATCATGAAGGAGCAAAATGCTATCTTGATGAAAATTCTGGTAATACATTAAGTTATGAAGGAGCCTACATGACCTGATGCCAGCTATGATATTGTATTCTGGGTGACTCTTTAGAGCTCCTAGTACCAGCATCTCCTCCAAGGGAGATAAGACCTCTGTTCAGACTGAGTCTAAAGTAGGCAATAAAACGCAAGGATTGCATGCCCAGAAGGGCCTCTTCTGTTGTCTTCTGGTGGATGCCTGATCAAAGTGGATTGTATCTGTAAAGAAATAGCTCATCAACTGCCTAGCAGGATATATATCAAGTCTATCACATCTGCCTGGACGCAGGAAATATTACAGAGAAGGTGGTGGAATTCATATGAGAGCTTCTCGCACTGCTAGCACAAGAATTTTCTCTAGGGAGATGGTGGTGAAGCAGAAAAATGGAAGCTGTGAAAGCTCAACATTAAAAAAGACTTAATAGAATTACCACCAAGCCTCAGGGAACATTGTGGAAGAGGGGGAAGAAAGATTTAAAAGCCACATTTGGGAAGCAGTGTTCTGAAACATTGTCCGACCCCCAACAGAGACTGGTACATTCATATCCCTGCAGGGAATACCCATAACCCATCTGAGGAGGGCTCTCAGTGTAAGTGGTCAGGAGAGAAAGAACCTAAGAGCATAACCCATGGGAGTATGACCAATATTCAATGTGTTCACACAGTAAAGATCACAATTAATAAAATATAATAAAAGCAATAATAAATATTAACTCCTGACTTAAAAAATGGATTACAGAACATCACCTTTTTGACACAACAGGTTCCATTATTTAAAGTGGTTTGTGAGAGGGGGTGATATCCAGTGACAGATATCCAGTGACTAGTTTGTGAACAAACTAGGCTATTGCAGGTAGGACAGATATACTTTTTCCCCCCTTGGGTCACACTCTTTACCCATCATGAGGAGTCTGACACACAGACAGTCATTGCACAGCTGCCAGATCTCCTATAGCACTGTGACATTTCTAGGGATTAGACTCAGTCTCATTACTGACTGTTGAGAATTTCAGGAATGCCTCTGGTTATTGCAGTCTTGATAAGTCAGTGGTCATACTGTTGGGCTTCTTTGTGGCCTCCATGTCTGTTAGATGGGCCTCTCCATTCATGTGAGGATTGTGAACATAGGCAGGGGAGAGAAGTGTGGTGACTTCCGTCAGTGAGTTTCCTGCCTACTCAGGTGCTTGCTTATAGTCTCCTCTGAAGAGGGTTCTTGCCAGTGAGCCATGGTGTAGGAAAAATTCCTAATAGATTTATTCTGCCTTATATATAATATAATATACATATATATTATGTTATATATATATATATATATATATATATATATATATATATATATATATATATATATATATATATATATATATATAATCAAGCCTTTCAAGGTTACTTTCTAGAAACCTATGGACCCAGCCAAACTCTTCCTTATTGCTCGGGAGTGAATGTTTCCTCCCACCTCAAGTCTCCTCTTCAAAAATAGAGACTTTGGGCTGGAGAGATGGCTCAGTGGTTAAAGCACTTGCATATGAATCCTAATGACCCAGGTTCTATTACCCAGTACCCATGTAAAGCCAGATGCACAAAGTGGCTCATGCATCTGGAGTTCGTTAGCAATGGCTAGAGGCCCTGTTGTGCCTTTTTTCTCCCTCTCTCCCTCTCTCTCTCTTTCTATCTCTCTTTCTCTCTGCTTCCTTCCCTAACCCTCTCTCTGTCTCTCTCTCTGCTTGCAAATAAATAAAATATTTTTATGTAGAGTTTGTGACAATGTGTATTACTTATAGCTTTGAGTAATGGAAAGATTCCATAACGCCCTCCTTCAAAATAATTCCTAGTGCTAAACTTGTTGCTAAAGAGTACATCTTTGAACTAGGTTTGTCTTGCATCCTCTCCTGTCAACTAGTTCTAAAGCATTGGAAGGTGACACATAGGAGCTGAATGACAAATGTGGATGCTACAGAGACCAGTAATATGGAATTTTAAAAAATATTTTATTTATTCATTTTCAAACAGAGAGAGAGAGAGAGAGAGAGAGAGAGAGAGAGAGAGAGAGAGAGAGAG
>PVHP010037666.1:0-17258 GCA_004024765.1 Zapus hudsonius
GTTGATTGGATGGCTATGGCTGTGGGTCCCTTGTACATCCAATCATTCTCTGTGGGGTTCCGTATGAATCCTCCCCCGTATGACTGTGGTGGCTCATCTCATGCCAGGATCTCAGCTTTCTGCCTGCAGTCGGTTGGTAGGGATTATATGGGCCACAGCTCCCTCACTGTATCCTGAAAAATACAAACACAATCTCCATAGGAGAATGAGGTCAGTATCCATTAACAAATATACAACTATCTCGATTACTTAGCTTCTATTTTTAAAAGCCTTCCCGGCAGTCACTCGCATAGTGCATCTTTTCTTGGTAGCCCAAGAGTATGTGATCCATTGCATATCGCCCTGAATCCCCGGTTCCAATCAAGGGTTCCCCCTCACTGAGTGGAATATTTCGCCGAATTTAATAGCTGTTGATTGTCTCCCCCCGGCTCAGGCTCCTCCATTGCACAGTGCTCCTTTTCTTAGTTTCCTTTTCTCTCCCAGTAGGAGGTGTGGTCAGCCTACTCGTAGCCTCAGACTGTATTTCATGCCAGTGGTCTGTTTACACCAGCTGTCGGTGTTCAGCTTCCCCTGGCAGCTTGTGTAGTGTCTTTCATCACTGCATTAACTGCCATCTGGGATCTGATTACCATTCCAGGCCTCGAAGGGTCTCTCGATGCTGAACGATGGTATTCTGTGGTTTCTTCAGCAACAGGGTTTTGCTTCAGGCCTGGGGAGAGCATTCAAGAGCCTTCACAGAATTCTGTGTTGTTTTTGTAACTTCATGGGTCACTTTGGTCAACAGCTCAGTGAGGGAAGGAACCAGTGGCCGGGACCTGGGAGGAAACACAAATGGCATTGACTCATTTAAGAAAGTGCTCAGCATCCCTAAGCATCAGGGAAATGCAAAGCAAAACCACAATGAGATACCATCTTACCCCTGTCAGAATGGCAATCATAAATAAACAATCGTTGCTGGCGAGGATGTGGGGAAAAAGGAACCCTCATTCACTGCTGGTGGGATTGCAAACTTGTGCAACCATTATGGAAAGCAGTGTGGAGACTCCTAGACAGAACGGACATAGAACTACCAATGGACCCAGCTATCCCTCTACTAGGCATTTACCCGCAAGATGCTGCATCTCGATGCAGAAAATTTTGTACAACTATATTCATAGCAGCTCAATTCATAATAGCCAAGAATTGGAATCAACCCAAATGCCCATCCATGGAGGAATGGACAAGAAAACTGTGGTATATTTACATGATGGAATTATACTCAGCTGAAAGGAAAAATGACACATCAAAATTTAGGGAAAAATGGTCTGACTTCGAGCAGATCTTACTAAGCGAACACTCAAAAGAACAGAGAATGGAATGCCGCATACTCTCCCTCATAGGCGGTCCTTAGCCAGGATAACCGTTTTCTTTATCCAGACTAGTAGAAAGAACTGAGAAGGTATAAGAGTGGGGTAAGGAAAGGGGGGAGGGAAAAGGCTCAAACACGAGTCCAAACCAAATTAGGTTCAAAATCATAAAATTCTCGCGAGCACACTATAACCTAGAGAGTAAGTAGTGGGTGTCAACTGGTAAGAGGGGCCATGAGTAGTAGGGGAGAAAGTCTGAGTCTGTGAACAATTGAGCAGTCTGACTTTCAATCTTCTTAAACCTAAGTGCTCAAAAATCAGATTAGCTTAATTGGAGTCTAAATATATCTCTGTTTTAAAATTTTTCATAATGAACTGATAATTTAATTAAAATTTTATAAAGTATAACTTTTTCTCTAACATGTCAAGTCAGTAGTGGTTAAACATAGACATTAGGAAGAACAGAAAAAAATTACTTATTGGAAATAAAAACAGAAAGGGGCAATAGTTTAAAGTAAGGAGACTTGCTGAAGATTCAAAACATAAACATTTTAACACATTGTTTTTATTCCTGGGGATTGACCCCAAGACCTCATGTTTATACATATGCTTTGCCACTGTGTACCAAGAATAAACTGCACCCATGTTCCTGGTCATTATATTTTTTTGGCTCAAAAATAGTGGCTCTCTTGCTTGTCAGCATAAATACACAGTTCTAAGTTAAGACACTTTTAAAAACAAAAATAACAAATATCTGTCATTTAGATTATAAAATGTGAAATGACATCTCATCTTCAAAAACAGAGCCTCCTAAGGCCAGGAAAGATAGGTTTCAGATGAAAAATATACTGGAACCAGGTTGCTATTGAAGAAAACTAAATAAAATACTTGATAGACACTTTTTAATATAATGAGAGGAGATGGATGAAGACATATATATCAGAAAAATGTAGGAACTGCTAAGAATGAATCTACAAATCCTCATACCTGAAATATAAACCAACTATCGTCTTACTCCTTGAAGATCTCAATATAATTGGTGACTTAGATTCTGCTACTTTTTTCACCTATGAAATTCCAATGTAATCTACTCAATTTCTACCTACTAATGATTTATTCTTCCATGGTACCTCTGCTCTAATTTCCAAAGTTTGTTTCTATCTCTTGCCACATCAAACTTGACACAGGACTGAAACCTTCATCAGCTCCCACTAGAAGTCCATTCATTAGATTAGTATATTTGAGATTCATCATTTGTGATTTCAAAACCTTCGTCCTCCTTTTCTTTTGTCCATCTCTGTTCTTAAACTCCACCCCATCAATTTGGCCCATTCATTTATTCATTCAGTCACTCATCAAAAATCCATTATGTTGGCCACATGACAGTGATAAAGACAACCAAACCTCTACATTGATAAAGTTCACTTTCTACTGGAAGGTACAGAAGACAGTCAACAAATGAACAATGGTAAGTAGCCAATTAGTCCCCCAAGTTTTCTGTAAAGAGCTACCACAATACCAATGGCTCAAAACAACAGAAATTTATTTTTATACAATATTTGAGGCTAAAACTTCAAAATTGGGGTGTTGGGAGGTCCATGTTTCCTCTAAAGCCTCCAACAAAGCATTCTTTCTTACTTCTTCTTGCTTATTATGGTGGCTCACAATCCTTTTCATTCTTTTACATACACTTTCCATGACCTTCTTCCCTGTATGTCTCCCGTAAATCACATTCTCCTTATAATAACAGACACCATTAAATTAAAAAACCATCCTGATACAATATGACACCAGATTAACCTGATTACATCTCATAAAAAGCCAACTTCCAAATAAGTTTATATTCATAGTCACATTCATTGACATTAAAGACTTTGTAATGATCTGAACTGTATTCTCCCTTTCCCCAAATTTATATGTTTGGGGAAACATATAAATGTTTCATATAAAAGCATCAGAATATGACAAATTTAAAGACAAGATCTTTAGAGAGTCAACTAAGGTTAAATAAAGATATTTAAATTGGTCTTAGTGCAGTATAGCTAGTATCCTTATAAGAAGAGACGGGGACAGATACAGGGAGAAGACAGCTGTTGCAGACAGCTTTCTCATTGCTGCACAGAAAGAACACAACCAAAGGCAGCTTGTGGAGGAATGCCTTACTTTGGCTTACACACTCAAGGGAAAGTAGGGAAAACAACAGCATAAGCAGAGGGGTGGACATCACCTCTGCCACAGCACCACAAACAGTGGCAGGAAGGTGTGCCAAACACAGGCAAGAGGAATCTGGCTGTTACCCCCATAAGCGCACCCCAAAATCACAGCTTCAACAAGGTTCCAATACTCAAACTGCCATCAGCATGGAATTGAGCATTCTGAACACATTTGTTTGTGGGGGGACACCTAGATCAAACCACTGCAACAGCCATTGCTGTAGGGAAGGGAGTCATATTCTTCAGTGGTATAACCACTGGTAAATGGGCCACCAAAAAAAGACATGAAATAAGAAGAGGACAAGATAGGAAAAAAGGGGGCCTAGCAGGAGCAGTAGGACAATAAGATATGTCAAAAAGGGTTAATATGATCAAAATATAATACAATCATCTATGAAAATGTCAAAAAAGTAAACAAAAATATTAAGTAACCAACCTTGCCAGTAACATAATCTTGGACTAGCTAGTCTCCAGAAATGTGAGGAAATAAGTTTTTGTTATTTAAACTACCCAACCTGTGATATTTGTTATGGCAAAAATGAAAAACTAACACACATTCCAACATATTTGAGGGGCACAACTCAACCCACAATAAAAAGTGCTATAAAAATCCATGAAAGAAAATGGGAAGAAAATAAGAAAGAATTGAAATTTTTCCATCTCTAATCCTAAACTTGCTTACCCAAAACTATCAAGGTATGCTGTAGAACCAAAGCTCTTTATATGCTGGATCTACTTTCCTTGGAAGATGGCCAGAAAAGAAAGTTTCAAAGCAGGCTGAGATGTCTCTGTGGATAGTGCTTGCTGCTCAAGCCTTAGGACTGGAGTGTCAATTCCCAGCACCCATATAAATTCCAGGTGGTCATGGTGGCCTGCCTATATTCCTCACTGCTTTAGCATTAAAGATAGGGAATCCCCAAAACAAGCTAAATGAGTAGACAAGCTGAATTTGCAAAATACTTAATGTCAATTTCTGACCTCCACATACTTGTACACACACATGTGAACATGCATGCATACATGCATGCACATCATAAACACAAAGTTGTGTTAAATTATATGAACAAGTCAGGTGAAACATCAGTGCTTGAGAGGCAGAAACAAGAGTATCACAAGTTCAAGGTCAGTGTGGGACCTGAGATACTCTGTCTCATAAAAAACAGCAGGAAGTTTTAAACAGTTATCAAACATCATTTGTCAAGTACTATGCAAACTTTAATTGTAAGATCTCACTTAATCCTTAAAACCACCTTTGTGATGGATACTACTTTTTCTCCATTTTATAGAACAGCTTATGAGGGCCGAATGTGTAATCCAAGTCCAAAAACTAGAACCTAACACTCCATTCCCTTGAATGCCCTTCTCAACTACCAGAGCATACCACTTCCTCCTTGTGTGGAGGTTATAAATGAGAATTTGTTATCTACAAATGTCCTTCTGCATCAAGAATTTCTTTCAAATATAAGGATTTTCTATAACTACCAACAGGGACATGTAATGTAGGTGAATGGATCGATGATAGATAGATAGATAGATAGATAGATAGATAGATAGATAGATAGATAGATAGATAGATAGATAGATAGATGATAGGTGATACATTGATGAAAATATAAGTTGCCACCACTTTCCTGATTTGTGTTTTCAGATATAACCCAAAATCTATCAACAATACCAGAGATGACAGTTGACTCCCTGACAGGAGATGAACCACCCCTCCTACATCAGCTAAGGCCCAAGTGAAACCATAGAGGAAATGGTGAAATGAGTAAGAGCGCTGCTTCTATGACAAGCCTGACAACTTGAGCCAGGGTGATGGAGACAGACACTGAGTGTACTCAAAACACATCAAAACAGAAATGTAGAAGCTGCTTGAGAGCTCAAAACTAAAATAAACTTAAAACACACCCACCAGGGCTCAGGGAATTTTGCAGAAGAGGGGGGCAGAAAGAATATAAAAGCCACAGTGTGGGAGTAAATATCCAAAGGCATTGCCCACCCCCATAACTGACTGCTGTCCTCCCAAGTTATAACCCACAAATCCATAGTGAATACCAGCAATCCCAGTAGGAGTGTCCTCAGTGGAGTGGGGCAAGGAAGGAGAAAATGATAGTACCAACACATGATGTGACCATACAAAGTTTCTACTTCATAAAATAAGAACAAAATAAAATAAAATAATAAAATAAAATAAAAATCATCAGTGTAAACTCGGTATCTTATATAATGAACCTATTTCTCTTAGCTTTGGGGAATGCCCTAAGAATACATGATTTCTCAAGGTCAAAGTCAGGCCTTCTACAAAGCTAGGCTTTTTTTTCAGATCCTTTGCACTCCCATAAAACAAGTGGTCCAAAGATACACGTTCTCATCATACTCTAAACTCACTGAGAAACTACTGTACAAAGAAGATAGATATCTTAAAAGAAAATATTTCAATAATTATCCCTATGCCCTAAAACAATTTTATTATATAACAGACTGAAATTGAAACCCTGAACATTTAGACTTCCTGGGGGAAGCTCAGCTGATCACATTACTGTGCCACTGTGGAGGACCAAGTCTGAACAGGAAACATGAAAATTCCTGGGTTAGCAGGTGCTCTTGAGGAAGCTCAAAGGTAAATCCTCCAAAGGCCAACTAGTTACTCCAGAAATAAGACCAAACAAAAATCATGTACCTAAGACCTGAAAATTGGTCCAACCACCATGAGACAAAACTCATAATTAAATCAAGGGGAAAGGAAAATACAGGCAGAGAAGCCCATGCTATGAAGTGACAGAGCATCTGTCATAGTTTCAAATTTGAGACTAGGAAGAGGACTGCCATCCAAAAAACATAGCTATTACTTTCTTACTATTTGTAGAAAGCCTTTAGATATCTTGAGAATATATCCAATATAGAAAGAGGCCTGTTATTTTGGCTTTCTGCTAAGCTGTTGATATTTTAGGAGAGTAATTGAACTTCTTAATCCCAACTTGTTTTCTCCATAAACTAGTATTCCCCAAAGATAAGTGAGTTTTCCGAGCATACACAAAAGTAACTGTAATCCAGTGCCTAGCTGGCATTTGCAGTTCATCAGCCTTTGAGAAGGAGGCAGCCTACTGTAAAACATTTCCTCCAGTTTACATTTGCCCTTGCCTCATCTTCCACCCAGATACACATGCACATGTTGCAACTTGGCATTTTTTAAGACTGGGGGGGAAGGAAGATTTATTTTTGAAAACCAACAATTGATATTTCTCCAAAAGAACAGCCATGATCTGTTTGCCTGCATTGAAAAGTTGCTTTCATCCCACACAGTCCAGCTGCTAGTATCAGGTTGCTGAAATAATGAGCAACAGTAAATAACAGTGTTGAAATCAACCACCAACACTCATGATCAAATTTTGGTCCACTGCAAATGGAGCCTCATTCAGAATGGTGAGTTTTCACCCTCCAAAACTGTGGCGGCCCCCTGTGAACACTATCAGGTTATTATAGCAGCCGGAAGAAGCATGGGTTAGTGCTCCTGCTCCCAGCATTTACTGGCACAAGAGGTGAATTACAGCTTTACATGTTTTCCTTCATGTCACAACTACAAAATGGACAGTGTCTCATTTCATAAATGACACAGCATTTCTTCTATACCTTTTGTCTAGATGATTCATACCTGAGAGTCATATCTTAAGGGTTGGAGTGATAGTTGTAGCTACAATCATTTTGTTGAGACAAACAACTGAACAAAATTAGCTGATAGGAGTAAATTTTTTATTTTGGCTTACAGTTTCAACAGGAAGCTTCATGATGGCAGGAGAAAGCATGGCATGAGCAGAGGCTGGAATCACTTCTGCCACAGCAGGTTAAAAGCAGCAGCAAAAGAGAAAACTGAGCTAGAATTGGCATCCTGTGGGGCTAATAAAACTCAAGGTCTTCCCCCAGTGACATACCTCCTCCAGAAAGGCTCCACTTCCCAAATTGCCACCAGCTAGAAATGAAGCATTCAAAATAACATGAGTTTATGGGAGATATCTAATTCAAACTACTAAAATAGTTCAGTAGGTAAAGTGCACAGTTTATATGCATAAGGGTCTGAGTTCAATTCACAGTATCCACATAAAAAATGCCATTTATGTTGGCCTGTGCCTGTAATACCAGCATTGGGAAGGAGACAAAAAGATTCCTGGAGCTTAGTAGTGAGCCCTTCCAACCTGATTAGAGAGCTCCAGGCCAATAAGATGACTTTGTCTGAAAAAATGGTGGACTGCATTTCTAAGGATGTCTTCTGGCCTCCACATATGGGCATGTGTACCTGCACACATAGGAAAATGCATAGATACATGTATGTAAAATTAATAAAATATAAAAGTTATATCTTTCTAGCCATGTATTCAGTTGTCTTACAAGAGCGTGTTCTCTACATCTAGCCAGCAACTGTATCGAAGCGCCTATTATGTGATGGGCTCTGTGCTATAGGTGAGGTCTAACCATCTTATTTGTCATTATCCCTACTAATGGTATCCGTGATCTCTCAGAGTTTAAGTTGCAGTGAGAAGATGGACAGTTAAACAAGCAATCACATCATGGACCTTGTTGTGAAGATAGTGAAGAAGGTAAGCATAGTGATGGAAGTACACACTGAGGGCATTTAACCATAGCAGAGGCTTTTTAGAGGGTACAATAAAAATTAAGGCCTGAAACATGAATGAAAATCATCAGAGGAGTAAGACAGGAGGAGTATTACAGACAGGAATAATAGCATATGTGAAAATTCAGATTAAAAAACACATGGTAGGATATAGTAATTAAAAGCTCAATATGTCTTAAGCATGAATGAAAAGCAGCCATGGGCTCCTACACTTTCTTGAACAGTTCTTTTTTTCACTCTCTCTGGCATGTTTCCTCAAACTTCAGTGTCTCCTAGTTCAAATCCATTACCCATCCCCCTTATATCTCTGAACAGAACCTTACCTAATATTTATTGACAAAATGGAAGCCACCATCAAGTCTATACTATCAAACACAGTAATCAACATTTACTTCTGCCCACCCTGAGTGCTTTTCTCAGCCTGACCTTTCACAGTAGGCTTTAAGTCTGCTTCCTATGAAGAAAAATGTCTTGATGCTTTGAGTCCCTTTTTCCTCTGGACCTCCCTAGAAATTTAATCTTTATTTCTATATTCTATTACATATGCAACCTTCCTGTCTTTTATTCCATATCCTCTAAGTAAATAGTGATATATTCCCACCTTCTACTTCATAGCTAAGCTTCTCCAAAAAGTCATGTATACTTATGATCTATACCTACTTGCCTCCTTGTTACTCTAATTCATTTACCACTTCTTCTCACCACTGTGTGGTTTATACTAAGTCACCAATGACAGCCATGCCATTATACCAAAATGTGACAGTCTTTAGTCTTTAATCATCTTTGATGTCTCAAAACACTTGACACATTGTTCTCCTTTCTTTTTGGTTATTTTCCTAGGCTTCACATCCATTTCTCATGGTTTTCTTCTAGCTATCTTATTTATTCTAAATCTTTTCACAATGAACCCTTTACTAAGTCATTAAAACTCGTAGTTCCTCAATGTTAAGTTTTGGGTCCTCTTCTCAATGTAAAATCATCACTCCTTATGCCAAAATGTAACTATAACTTTGGTCACTATCTTTAAGTAGACAATTCATAAAATTGTGTCTTCAGCCCTAAGCACAACTGTGGGTTCTAATGCTATGTATACAAACATTTACATACTAATCATTTGACTTAGTTGTCTCAATTGCAGTTGAACCTCTATTTATCCAAAATTGAGCTCACAACAACTGTGCCCTTCTATCCACACATAAACACATACTTAAAATACCTTCTTCAACATTTTGTATCCCCACAGGTGGTACCACAATTAATCTGTTTTCTTTTTTATATCTTTAATATTAATAAGTATATATATATATATATTATATAAGAAAATCTTGTGCATGTGTCCCCATTTCCCTCCTCTCTGTCCCCTACCCACTGGGGAACTTCCTCAGTGTGCATACTGAATCTCACATAGGTTAGGGGGTTATGAACTGCACCAGAGGTAGCCAGGTTTTGATTCTTTTTTTTTCCTTTCCCATTGTGTATTGTTGCTGAGGGGGGACAATGTCTCTGTATATTCTCCCCCACCATTGCTCTTACATTCTTTCCGCCCCCTCTTCCTCTCTGTTCCCTGAGTCATAGTGGGTGACTTTTGAGTCTGCTTTCCTGTTGAGATCTTAAGTATCTCTGGATCTTTGCATGGGGTTGTGTTGGGTATCCATGGTGTCTGTCTCCATTGACCTTTCATGGGTTACCAGACTTGCAGTGGTGATTGGTCTCCTTTTTGTCTCATCACTTTCTCATAGGTTTCATTTGGGCCTTGTGTGAAGGCTAGGTCTGATTTGTCTCCTGCCAGGATGTCAGCCATCATCTAATGTCTTATTGGTGGAATTAGGATATCCCCAGCTCTCTAACTGTCTTCTGAAAAATACAAACAATCTCCATCAGAGAGTGAGATCAATATAAATAAAATGGGACAACATTGCTATTTTGGCTAGCTCCTGATGGGTGTAGCCTCTGTTGCTTTCTGGTAGTGGGAATTACCCTAGGAGCTGGAGATCTTGGTCCCCATATGATTATGCCATGAATCCCAGTTCCAGTTAACGGTTCCTTCTCACTAAGTGGATTTCTTAGCCAATCATTAAGCCATTGATTACCCTCCTCGGTTTAGTGCCACTATTTCAAAAAAGAACATTTCTTGTTTTTTTCTATACAGCCATGTGTTCAGCATTCTTATGACAAATGATATTGTATATCAGTGGTCTTTGCTTTCTCTAAATATCATTGACTAATTTCCCATAGCTGCTCATGTAACACCTTCCAGTGCTACCATCTGGGAGCTGGTTACCATTCTGAATCTGAAAGGATCTCTTGGTGTTATTTGATGACACTTTGCGATTTCTTCAGCAATAGGGTCTTACCTGAGGACTGGGGCAGTTATTCGAGAGCTTTGACAAAAGTCTGTCACATTTTGTGGACCTCCTGGGTCTCTTTGATCAGCAGCTCAGTGTGGGAAGGAACCAATTACTGGGACAGGGAGATGCAGGCCTGAGCAATTATTCTTGAAGTTAGGCTTCCTCCCATTCTGTTCATGGCCCCTTGTACCAGGTGGTGCCCTCAGCTTCCTCAGGAGCTTACTGTATAAAAGTTAGGGTTTTATGGTGTCAATTCATTATTACTTTAGTTTACTATCTGAGACTCCCCCACCCTCCCATCATCCCCCCCAAAAAATTCATTCCATTCCCTTTTACAAACTCTCCGTTCACTGATGGATTTTCTTAATGTCCCAGTTTAACATGGCTAGGAACCACATATGAGGGAAAATATATGGCACTTGGCTCTCTGCTCTTGTGTGAGGTCACTAAGGTCATCTGCTCAAATTTCATCCTTTTTTCTTTAAATTTCATGTCATTTTTCCTTTCAGCTGTGTAGAATTCCATAGTGTGTATATACCACAACTTTGATATCTGTTTGTCCAGTGATGGGCATTTGTGTTGATTCCAATTCCTTGCTATTATGGATTGAGCTTCTATAAGCAAGGTTGAGCAAATGTCTCTGTACTTCAGCGAGGAAACTTGTGGGTAGAAGACCAGTGGAAGGATAGCTGGGTCCACTGGGAGCAATATATCCATCCTGTTCATGAGCCTCCACACTGCTTTCTATAGTGGTTGTACAAGTTTGTATTCCTACCAACAGTGAATGAGGGTCCCTTTTTCCCCACAACCTCGCCAGAATACATTCTTACTAAATTTTTTAATGATTGCCATTTTGACTGGAGTTCGGTGGAATTTCATTATTGTTTTGGTTTGCATTTCTCTAATGATTAATGACATTGAACATTTTCTCAAATTGGAGTTGGCCATTTGTATTTCTTCCTCTGTGAATTCCCTGTTTAGTTCTCTTGCCCATTTTCTGCAAGGGCTGTTTGATAATACTTTATTTAATTTTTTGAGTTCTTTGTAAGTTCTAGATATTAAAACTCTGTATTGTAACTGGCAAAGATTAAATCCCAGTTTGATGATAGTCTATTGGCTTTGAGTATGGTATGTTTGTCTGTACGGAAGCTTTTTAGCTTGATGGGATCCCATTGGTTAAGTGATTGTTGCACTTCCTAGGCTAGTGGAGGTTTTTCCAGGAAATTTTTCCCTTTTCATATCTCATAGAGGGTTCCCCAATTTATTCTTCCAGGATTTTCAGAGTCTTATGTTGAGGGCTTTGATCCATTTGGAGTTGAATTTTGTGCATGGTGAGATGAAAGCGTCTAGTTTCATTTCTTGCAACTATTTATCCAATTTGTCCAGCACCATTTATTAAAGATGCTATCTATACATCAGTTACACCAGTTAACATTGTTGTCATCTTGGTCAAAAATGAATTAAATATAGTGGCATGAGCTTACAGTATGGCTTAAATTCTCTTCCATTGGTCTATCTGTCTATTTTTGTGCCAGTACCATGCTGTTTTTGTTACGATGGCATTGTAGTATATCTTTAGGTGGAGTATACCACCTGACTTGCTTCTTTTAGTAAGGATGGCTTTGGATATCCAAGGCCTTTCTCCATTCCAAATAAATTTGGAGTTTATTTTTTCTATGTCTTCAAAGAATGAAGCTGGTATTTTTATTGATATTGCATTGAATCTGTATATAGCTTTTGGAAGTATTGCCATTTCACGGTATTAATTCTACCTATCCAGGTACATGGGACATCTTTCCATCTTTTCACATCATCCTCAATTTCTTCTTGAGCATCTTTACCTGTTTATTATACAAGTATTTAACCTCCATGGTTAGTGTTATCCCAAGGTATTTGAGTTTATTTGTGGGTGTTGAAAATGGGACTGTTTCACTGATTGCTTTTTTTTATATGTCATTTGCATACAGGAAGGTTACTGAATTTTGTATGTTAACTTTGTATCCTGCCACTTTGCTGAAGGAGTTTTATCACCTTCAGAAGTTTACTGATAATATTCTTCGGGTCCGTTATGTATAGGATCATGTCATCTGCGAAAAGGGATACTTTCACTTCTTCCTTCCCAATTCAGTATCCCTTTTATGTCTTTTATGTCTTTCTCCTATCTTATTGCATTGGATAGTACTTCTAGGACTATGTTGAAGAGCAGGGGTGAGAGTGGGCACCCCTGTCTTGTTCCTGAATTTAGTGAGAACTCCTTGAATAAGAAGTGTCCTTTGGTTTGAAGTCTATTTTGTCAGATATTATTGTAGCAACCCCTGCTTGTTTTCTGTTTACGTTAGCTTGGAAGATCATCTTCCATCCTTTCACCCTGAGGAGATTCCTGTCTTTAGAGGTGAGGTGAGTTTCTTGGAGGCAGCAGATCAAAGGATCCATTTTTTTATCCATCTTGCTAGCCTGTTTCTTTTTATGGGAGAGTTAAGTCCAGTAATATTCAAGATTATAACTGGGAGGCTGGATTCAATCCCTGGATGGTGTAGGGTTTATGGGATTTGATGCCTCTCTTGTTATTTTGTCTTCTCTAGAATTGATTATTGAATCTGACTTCTGGATGGCTCTTTGGGTTGGTTGCTTGGCTCTTCTGTGTGGAATATTTCATGGAGAATTCTCTGTAGATTTGGTTTACTGTCCATATAATTGTAGAGCTGACTTTTATTTTAAAATATTTTCCTTTCTCCATCTATTATGAGGGATACTTTTGCAGGGTACGATAGTTTGGGTTGAAAGCCAAAGTGAGTTAGGTTTTGAAGTATGCCACTCCAAACTCTTCTTGCTTTCATGGTTTCCGTGGAGAAGTCTGGCATAACTGTGATGGCTATGCCTTTATATATGATTCATTGTTTTACACTTGCTGCTTTTAGAACCCTCTCCTTGCTTTCAATGTTTAGGATTTTAACTATAATGTGTCTTGGGGAGTTTGTCCTTTGATCATGACTGTTTGGTGTTCTGTTTACTTCTTGTATCTGGATTGGATTCTTTGTTAGATTGGGGAAATATTCCTCAATAATTTTGTTGAATATGTGCTCTCTGCCTTTGGTTGGGTTTCTTTACCCTCTGGTATCCACCTGATCCAGAGGGTTGGTCATTTAAGAGTATCCTATAGTTCCCTCATATTTTGTTCAGAATCTTTTTTGAACTTATCCAAGTTTCTGCTATCCCAATCTCTTTTTACTGCTTTGTCTTCCACATCTGAGGTTCAATCTTCCAGGTTATTTACTGTGGTAGTGAGGGATCCTAGTGATGTTTTAAATATCTCCATTTGATTTTGGTTTTCCAATAGAGCTTTTGCATGGTCTCCATCTCTTTGTTGAGTTGCATTTTCATTTCAAAGGTTGTCTTACTTAATGCCTTCTTGTACTCATTCTTGTCTTTGAATATGTCTTCATTTAGTTTAGCCAGCTGATTCTTGAGCTCCTCTGATTGTTGGTTTGCCTTTAGGTCATTCACTGTTCTACTAAAGTCCATCTGTTTTCCTCCATTTTATTGAGCCTGGTGCCAAAGCTTGTGAGCTGATTCTGCACATTTTCATTTACATTGTCAATTTTTGCTTCCATTTCCTTTAATAGTATGGATATAGAATCCATGCAGAGATTTCCTGAAAAATGACATATCTTCCTGGGCTTCCATCTGTGCTTTTTCTTTGATATTTTCATTGTTGACTTCCATAGTGGGGCTAGGCAAGCTTGTTGTGGGGCTCTCTACCTGTATGTTCTTCTTGTGTTGTGATCTGCCCATATTCAGGAGAGAGATTGCTTTCACCCAGGCCCTCATCAGAAGTGGGGACCTGGTATGAGATTGTGACAAGAACTTGTGATGTTTTTACTTGTACTTGGTTCCTCTGTTGCCAGGAAGTGTGGGGTGTACAAAACTTCAGCAGCAGTAGCAGGCTGAGGGCTGGACTTTGATTAGAACCTGGGGTCTGTGGGCAGGGTTGTGTGGTGCAGGGCTGTTGGAGAGCCAAGACACAACTCCTTCATTGGGTCTTGCTTAGTGTCAGGGGTCACACACAAGAGCAGGTAGGAGGTCTGGCACAGGTCCCAAACCTTGCCTCTCCTGGGGTCAAGGGGTAAGTAGACAGAGCCATGGGTGTGCAGGCTGGTGAGGAGCAAAGCTGCTGCTTGCTTACCTGGCCTGAAACCCCAGGTGAGTGCAAACGGCAGTGGGGTGCATGGGCTGGTGTGTGGCCAAGGCAAGGTTCCCTCACTTGGCCTTGTCTAGGTCTGGGGTCCAAATGTGCAAGGCTGGGTGGGAGGTTGGCACAGGTCCCAAACCTTGCCTCACCTCTGGTCATGGGTTAGTATGCAGACCCGCAATTGCAGCTGGCTGGTGAGGAGCAAAGTGGATGCTTGCTTACTTGGCATGAAACCAGGGGTCAGTGGGCGTGATTGTGGGGCACATGGGCTGGTGGGGCGCCAAGGCAAGGCTCCCTCACCTGGACTTGCCTAAGGTCTGGGGTCCTAAAGCCTTAATCTGTTTTTTTTTTAAAACCAGAATCATAGAAATCACATTTTATTTTTCCCCTTCATTACCAACTTCCAATTTATTGCTAAATCCAATTAATTTCATCTTTAACATGTCTTCTAAATCCATATCCTTCTCTCCATTATATACCAGCCACCTCCCTCACTGAAGCTATCACCACCTCCTATCTAGACTAACTCAAAGATCTGGGCTTGAACCTCAGAGCAACTTCTCTTTCCTAGCTCGATGGATTATTTCAAGACACATAGCATTTCCACTGCTAGCCAAGATGGAATATGTCTACTAAAGTATCTCTGCCCCACTAAGTTTAAACAAAAAAACATGACTCTGAAAAATCTAAACTTAAATAAAAATTGGAGAGGGAAGTTGTGATGGTTAAGTTTATTGTCAAATTGACCTGTGTAATAACCCAGGTGATCTTGGGTGGGTCTCTGAGCTTGCCTGCAGAAAGGGCTGACAAAATCCTTTTGGGATTCTGGAGTAGGGAAGAGGTCCCTTCTCCAGGGTGAGCCCTTCCCCCCAAGTGAGTGGACCTTCCAGAAAGGAAGCTTGAAGGGAAGTGAAAAGCTCCTCCTTCCTCCCCTGGCTGCTGTTGCTGGCTCTGTCTCTCTGCTTGGATTTAGGAAAGGGGGCCAGCCTTTTCCTTCCTTTTTGGAACTTCCCTTGGATCTATTATTTCAATAAATACTTTCCTCCACAAATTGTGCCTGGTTTGGAGATTCATCCCAGTGGCATGTGGCTGACTGTAATAGAAGTTAACTTAAAGAATAAAGCAATATGGTAGTAATTTTCCATATATTTTCCTCTTGTCATCTCCGAGCTGTGCAGTGGAGGACATTCAAAAAAACCTCCAAGAACAACCCCATATGTTTGAATAGAGAATCAAGGAAAAGGTTCTTGGAAGTTAAAAAAGAAGCAGAAAAAATTATATATATTCTCTTTCTCCCTCTCTCTTCCTCCTCTTCTTCACTCTCTCTCTCTCCCTCACTCCCTAAAGAAGGAAGTAGACCCCAATCATAAAATATGTGCGTATATTTGCATCATACACAACCAAAAGTCAAAAAAAAATCTGTCTTTCTAAACAAAATAATTAGAACAAAAAGCCCCATAGTATGAAGACTGTGGAAGAAAACCATGGTTTTTTATCTCATTAATCTCTTTTTGTGCTGATAACTTAGTCCCTAGAATAATCTCAGTCACACAGAAATGTGTGGTGACAAAAGAGGCAAAAAGACTTCAAAAATTCGGGTAAAATGACAAGAAACAAGTGCATCTTAGAGCCTGAGAGAATAGAGATAATGCTAAAAAGAAGGCTAAAGAAGAGGATTTCTTTAATTTCATGTATAAGGCCTTCATCTGTACATGTATGGTATGAATCCAGGGCAGTATAAGAACTTCTTTAAGAATTGAATGATGGCACATTGTAAACCATGTTTAAGTCCCAAACTAAACCAAGAATTGGATATAAGAGAAATATCTAGAGAGTTTCGGGGATGATGGCTGACTAGCAGACATGCCGTATACCTCGGGAAACAAGGGCCAGAGATTTCAGCGGGGATCCAGGCCGTGGACACAAGCTGTGGTCAAGTGCTGAGCTCTAGACACCTCTGAGCAGAGAATCCTCACGACTGGAAGCCACTAGCGTGGACCAGTGCTCGCAGGAGGCAGTGAGTCATCCGGAGCAGGCAGGCTGTGCCAGAGCAGCCTCAGCCCGCCAGCCACCTATTCAGCCAACCTCCCTTGGGTTTCATCCCCAACCCTCCCGCCCTCTGTCTATCCCGCCCCTCCCCGGCACTTGTGTGTTTTTCTTTTTCAACTTTTTGGGTTTTTTTAAATTTTATTTCTTATATTAAAGTTCTTTCTCAATTGGCCATCAGTACATAGCCCCTCCCCCGGCCTTCCGGACTAGAGCTCGTATTCCTGCCCCTCCCCCCTCGCTATTCTCTTCTCTTGTTTATTTTGGTTTTTTTTTAAATATATATTTACTGTCCATAATGAGTTATATTATTTAGTGGGCAAACCATGCGTTGTTATCCCGAATTCCCCAATTCCCCCCCTCCCCATCCCTGATCAGTTGTATATCCTCCTCCGTGGGCTGTCTGTATTAGTCCTTGTGGCAAGGGATCCTGTATATCTTAGTACTCATCCCGGTCTTCCTGGCCCAAGTGTGTTGTTACTGATGGGT
>PVHP010037667.1:0-17258 GCA_004024765.1 Zapus hudsonius
CCGTTTGCGGTGGAAGAGGGACAGAAGAAGAAGTAGAGGCGATCAGGGAGGGAAGCAGCAGATGGCGGGAGGCGGAGTCCCTGGGTCGCAGAGGCGGGAAGATGTGCTGGAGGCAGAAGGAGGGGGGGAGGGGCTGTGTACCGATGGTCGATTGAGAAAGAATATTAATATCAGAAATAAATTTGAAAAACCGTCAGAAAGTTGAAAAAGAAAGACAGGCGAGTGCCCGGAAGGGGCGGGATAGACAGAGGGTGGGAGGGTGGGGGCCAAACCCCAAGGAAAGCCAGCCCATCGGCAGCCAGGGGCCGCTCGCTCTGGCACAGCCTGCCCTGAGGACTCACTGCTTCCTGCAAGCTCTTTTCCACGCTGTCAGCTTCCAGTCGTGCAGATCCTGTACTCGGAGGTACCTGGAATTCGGCTCGTGGCCGCAGCTAATGCCCATGAGCTGGGTCCCTGCTGAAGATCCTGGTCCTAATTTCCCCGAGGTTTATGGCATGTCTGCTAGTCAGCCATCTTCCCCGGAAGTCTCGGATTCCTACTATTGACCCCATCACTTCGTGCATTTTTCTTTCAGTGTGGTAGTTGCTGCTTTTGCATCTAAATAAATTTACCCATAAATATCTGTACCAGTGTTTGTGCCCTTCATAACAGTCCTGTGTGCTAATGTTCAAATATCTATCAGACTCTCTAATGTATTCTGGAAGTATTTGTTTTTAAAGTGATATTAGACATGAGCCTGATACGGGTTGCTGATAATTAATAATTGTAAGCAACACAGGGAGATAGAGAGTTTTGGAATCCTCCCTTTCCCCTTCTCCTACTCCGAGTTCTTGTCCTCTAATGACAAAGAATTGTACACAGGGATAGAATTAAACTTTAATTACACATTCATTATAATTTAGTAGATAAGGAAAAGGGGAGTTGGAAGGGGAAACTTCCCTGTTATCATGTGGGAAGTTATAGTTTTCCTGCCACCATTGTTGGGAAAACACGTGTCAGAGAGTTCACAGAGTTTATATTATTTAGTTAGATAAACAGCCCAAGAAAAGATAACAGAAAGCTCCCTTTATGAGAAAGAGAGGTTCATGAGAGAAAAGGTCTGGAGCCTGCCCCCCTACCCCAGCCATCAGCTGGGGCAGGAGTACAGGCCTTACCTCACTGAGGCCTGGGTCAGCAGTACTTCTACTCCATTGCCATGTGGGGGAAGAGGGCCTACTTCCTCTAGGGAAGCTAGTTTTAATTCTTCCCCAGGTGAGTTAAAGGGACAGCTGATTGGTTTATATTTGACCAATCAGTTTTAGCACCTAGGTTGTAGCTCTAACAAAACACCTCCCATTCAAGGGGAGGGGCTGTAAGGGGAGGGGTGGTCCCTACAGACATCTCACTGTCACAAGCCTAGCAGTCATTCACTCTGTGCTGACATGACTGTTCCTGAAGACTTCACATGAATCTAACTAATCCTGTCCACTGAAGGATTCCTTCAAAAAAACCCCGAAATGCAGACAGGTGTTATGCACAAGTCAGAGGGTTACGGGCCAGTCTTACTTTTAGCTACTCACACTTCAGGAATTACTCAAAAATTGGAGTTCAGGAGGAAGTTATCAAAATTTCTATTTCTTTTCTTCTTTTGGAGTTACTTTGCTCATCTTTGTTATGATGTATCTCTAGTAAAAAACATAATGTATCCATGGAGTATAAGAGATGATTAAATGAATAGACACGTACCCACCACTCAACTTACCAACAACATATAACCAATACATTTACATACCAATCTGTTTGTTTCATAATATCGAACAAGATTGTAGTTAAGCACCATGCATGTGTTGTATAACAAGCCGACAGCACATGCCCCAGTGTTTAGTCAGAAGTCAAGGTCAGACCCCCGTGAGTCCCCCTGCCCAGTGTGAGAGCTGAGTCCCCCTTCCCAGTGTGAGAGCTGAGTCCTCCGTGTGTCATTGTCATCTGTGACCTTCGATTCTTCCCATTTCACTGCTCAGAGTGGCTGCTTCTTCCTGTCTGTGCCCTTCTAGTGAAGGCTCCTGTAAAGTGAGCACAAAAACAAAGTGATTTTCTTTGATCAGAAAAGCGCTTTTAAGATGATGCAGCTTTGCTCAGATTTATTTAGGCTTCAAAGAAAACTTCTTACACATCTTTTTAAAAAATAAAATAAATTGATAAATATCTTTTGCACTAACTAGTTAGTGCTTGTTAAATTTGTTGCCTGTACTTAGTCTTCTTTCAAAATAAGGTTACATTTTTTAAGAACAACAAAAATAATTTGCTAAATTTATTTTGAAGTATAAATAATTTGATTGGAGTGGTACATACAAAATTTAATTTGTAAAACTTGTTATAGTTTAGAACTGTCATTTTTTCCCATTGTTATCATTTCTCATGGAATGTGTTAGACTAAAAGCCCTCAAATTCATGGGCTGGAGAGATGGCTCAACGGTTAAGGCATTTGCCTCCCGTGCCTAAGGCCCTGTGTTCAATCCCCAGTACCCACATATGCCAGACAAACAAGGTGATGACCCTGGTGTGCTCTCTATCTCTCTCTCTCTCTCTCTCTCTCTCTGTTTGAAAATGAATAAATAAAATATATTTTAAAAACACTATTCATGAAACTTAAGTAAATATTTCAATACTTAAGCATTGCTATAGTTCAGGGTGAAAATATGCTACCATAGCTTTCAACTTTCAACTCAGAACAATCTTCTGATATCGTCTTGTGATTTGCAGTGTCATGACACATTGAAGTATGTTTTTTCAAGTCTTTAATTCTATGCCTCTGTGCACACAAATAAATAAATAGCAATATAATTAAATATACTTTTGAAAAATGCCAGTGAAACATACGACAGCAGTAAAACTAACCACTCATGTATTTTAAAGCTTATCAGCCACATTAACAAAATTCAGCATAAGGAAAAATATTTGTGTTTAAAGAAAAACTGAGTAAGATATTCACACTTAATGTCCTGGAGTTATGTTACAGCACATCTACTTGCCTGGGATCATTTCACTTGCATTGCTGGCCTTAAAAAGCGTTTCAGAATGTGGTTCTAACATCCCAGGAATACCTGCTCATAAACCTTGTAATCTGTGGTTAAGTACCATAGGATTTCATCGACTACAATTTATCCAAGCAAAATTAGGCCAGTTTTATGTTGTATACACATTTGATAGTACGTAATTAAGAATATATAAGCTCAATTTTCCTATTATGCCTAATATTTTCTAGCAATGTTCTGACTGTTTTGTATTATGGGGAATTTATTTCATACAATGTAATATGAGGCAAAATTTTTAAAAGGGATTGTGTGTCTTGTGAGAGGAAAATGTTAAGGAAAAAAGTTTATAAAATATATAAACAAACCTTCTACTTTTTAAATTGAAAATATTGAAATAGACTCTTATTGAATTTAAAGATTAATAAATATTATTTTCATTGTTTAAAAGTGAAATTAAGACACCAAAATTAATAGGACATCATGGAGCCCAAGAGCTCTATGAAAGTAATCTTAGAAGGCTCTGATTACAAACAACCTGATCACTCTTTTATCAGAATGGCCTCTTTTACTGGAAAGTAAACTTGGTGAAAGAATTATCTTTTTTAAATTTATTTTACTTATGTTTTTGCCAGTGCCTATAGTAGTGCATAGAATTCATTCGACACATAAGTAATGACTAAGTCACAAACACATGGAACAGATTGTCAGGATCTGCCAAGACCAGCAAATAGATATTGAAATCTCACCTCAGAAATGCCATGTTTAAATGAGCTACTTCTCTGTACCCCAAGGGCTGAGTTCACAGGATCTTCTTAGTATTAAATAATTTGACATATGCAAAGAACCAAGCATGGTGCCAACATGAAGAGTTCCAACATCAGTTCTTACTCAGCACAGCCATTCTTTTTTTTAATAATTTTAGAATGAATAAGTATATATACATTGTATGAGCAGATCTTGTGACTGTGTCCCCGTTTCCCTCCTCTCTGTCTCCTACCCACTGGGGTCCTTCCTCGGTGTGCATACTAGATCTGTCCATAGGTTAGGGTATGTATTGCACCAGAGGTAACCAGTTATTCTTTCTTTCTTTTTTTTTTTTTGTTTTGTTTCTTTCTTCCCCCTTGTGTATTGTTGCTGAGGGGGGCGATGTCTCTGGATATTCTCCCCCAACATGGCCCTTACATTCTTTCCACCACCTCTTCTGCTCAGTTCCCTGAATCATGGTGGGTGAGTTTTAAGTCTGCTTTATTGTTGAGATCTTAAGTATCTCTGGACCTTTGCCCTGAGTTGTGTTGGGTATCGTTGGTGTCTGTCTCCATTGGCCTTTCATGGGTTATTAGACTTGCTGTAGTGATTGGTTTCCTGTTTGTCTCATCACTTTCTCATAGATGTAGCCATTCTTAACAGCAAAATGTTCCTGAAAACAGAAAGGTCATGAAATACTGTGGAACCCCTAATCGATTATGTCTATACGTGTTGTATCCATTGACATTGGTCACATCAAGGATTAAACACAGCACAGCAGCACCTCTTTAGCAATCACTGATCACATCATCAGGTCACATAGCTTCTGACGTCGAGAGCTCTTCAGTATCGCCAGCTGTTCCTATGCTGGCTTTGAGATCTACTCTTTGACTACAAGGAGCTCTTTCAGATTTAGGTCCACACAGATGCAAGAAACAGCAGCTCAGTTTAAAGCTTATTGAAAAGAAGACAGGTTCACAAATACTGGCCATGCACTTAAGCTTTGGTAGAAGGGTAAGTACAGTATTACTAGCGTGCACAAAAAACAATGACAGGCTATGCTCAGAAGAACTTGGGGGAAATTTCTCCCTGTAAAGGATCACTTAGTCATTGTTTGAAAAGAAGTTAGACAGACTGTTCCATTGGCACATGCTTGCTAAAATCCCCTTAGGTGACCTATTATTACTTATAAGTTTTTAAATGATGATGTTCTGATGCTTTCTAAAATGTACTACCTGTGAAATAGATGAAAATATTAATCATAACTACCAAGTATTGAAAGATTAAAGTCTTACCCTAACTATATTTAAATACATTTACATAAATATTCACTAGCTCTAGTTCAGGGCTATATGTTATGTTCTGTTTCTCATTGAGGCTGATTCTGAAGCTAAGGGGGGAAATCTGAGTTAAAGACAGACAGGGAATTGAACCCATGGGATGCACTGGGTGGAAAGTATCTGTACACTTATGTGTATAATAGTTTCCTTCCTCCTGAGCAAAAATAATTCATTCCATTATTCTGTTTCTTCTCAATATATGCAAAGACCAGACAGAAACAAAAAAAATCAAAAATCAAACAAGAATATTTAAAGTCCTTTTTTTTTTTCTGTGTGTGCCTGTCCAGCGATAGTATGTGCTGGTTAAGCTACAGTTTAGAAATGAAAAGAAAAGTTGTTTACTTCTGTTTAAAAGCCTTTGTTTAGTTCTCTCAGAGGGCAAATTAATCTATTAAAATAATGTCTTTGTTTGGAAATTGTCAGACCAGAAATCTTTACAGTTTTGTTTTAACATAGGAGATAATTCATTAGAATAGGTTCCAAAATGAAGAGATAAGTGTGAAAAGGAGGCATGATCCCTGCATACAACAAAGTCCATTCGAAGGTACTGGAGTGTACTGCCAACTGTAACAAGACCACTCTGCCTGCCTTTGATTTCCTACTCTAGACACTCAGTCCCTTGTCACCAGGAATAGGGTGTAATATTTTCCACTAAGCCTCACATCAAAGAAGACAATTATTGACTATTATAGAATAAAGCAACTTATGCTAATCTTTATGTATTAACACAAAATTTGCAACTGAGTCATGTTTTGGATTCACATTATCATTGATTGTCTAACGATTTTTATTATCTTTACTATCTTTGAAAATATTATATGGGAAAATTTGACAAATATTTTTTACAGTATAAGCAAAAGTTAACTACTTTGGAAAAATGGAAGTAATAAGTTCATGTTTCATGAAATATCTGGAACTAGAGGCTACCTTAAACAACATGGAAACTTGTGCTTGTCCCCAAGGAGACGCTTCTTAGGGCAATCAGCTGAGCGTTGCTTAGTGAGCTTAGAGCAACACACACAGGCACAGGAAATGTCCACAATGCCATAATGATAAGACTTTTTTAAGTGCTTGAAGAATGTTTGCTTTTCATAAATACACCATCTCCTAGCTAACCTTGCTAATTCTGTTAAATGGAAAATATTCACTGAAATTTATATTATACTATAAAGTGAATTTATTTACAATAAGAAGTGAATTAAATAAAATGGATAGCCCTTACTAAACCATTTTCTTCATTGCATCCAGTGATTCTTAGCCGGTTTGCTCTTGCTTCCAGCCACAGCAGTGTCCAGTGAGCAGAAGAACCCCGTGATTATCATCGCCGTGGTGGCTGTGGCGGGGACCATCATCCTGGTGTTCACGGTTTTCGGCTTCATCATTGGAAGAAGGTAGAGCGTGGAGTTCTTCTGACAATTAATTTATACTGTACAGAGTGTCCAGACCATGCCAGGCTATTTCTCACCTAATGCATCGGTAACATTTTCTTATTTAATAATTTTAGATTAATTTTTATTTTATAGGGTAGTTTTATATAGAAACATTCTGTAACTTGGTCATATTCAAAGCAGGCTCTCCCCCATTCCATTGAAGGCCTCTATTTTATTATCTTATTCTTTTTGTCCTCTTACATCCTCTGTGTCAAAATTTTGATGAGTTCAGAACAGCGCAGGTCTTTGGGGGGGTGGGTGATCACTGTGGGGTCATGAATACGCCAGTAAGCTTGGGTTGGAAGTGAAGGGCCCCACAGTATGTCTCCCCACCCTGTGCTCTACATTCATTCTGCCTCCTCTTCCTCAGTGTTCTCTGAGACTCGGAGGGCATGTTAGACATCTCCTTTAGTACTGAGCTAGCTGCATCCTTGTTTTTTCTGCCTTGATGGATTTTGCGTCTCCTCTGTATTTACTGTCATAGAGAAGGCTCTCTTGTTGATATAGAGAGAAGCACTTGTATCTAACCATCCACTTCCCGTTCAGTGCTTCCTGCGCCTTAGCATGTGGGAATAGAGATGACTTGCGGTGCTAGGCACCTGGCTTTTCTCCTCTTGTCTCCTTGGTATTTATCACATCTGTAAAAGAAGGTTCTCTGACCAACAGTGAGAGAAGCAATAATCAAAGGGGATAAACATAAACATTGAAAGGGCTTGTTGATGGGTGTTACCTCTCCATTTTGCCAAAGAACACTGGAAAGCTTCCCTCAGGTCTATGACCCTCCAAGCCATAGTCGTTTGACCTGGTTTTCAGTACCAGGCATGAATTTCCTTCCATTATGCAGGCCTCATGTCCAATCAGAGAGCAACTGATAACCTCCATAAGTTACATATCACTACTGCCTTGCTGGTTTATTTTGTAGCTTGAAGGATCAACTGCTTGCTTATGCTGTTGATGACTTTTGTCACCAGCAGCTCACAGGGAGCTGACTTCCATTTTAATTCCAGCATGGCCTCTCAGGGCCCTACAGCTAGCTGCAAACTGTACTAACTTCAGCAATTGAGGCTTACCACTTAGTCCTGGTGGTTAACCAAGTGCTTATGCAATGGCATGCATTGTTTTGGAGACCTGTGGATCTCCCTGATCAAGAGCTCATTATGTAGGAACCGGAAACCCACATCTGGCACTAAGATTTACCTGTAAACTTATAACCTATAGTTTTACAATAAAGCTTTATGTACCCTGGTAGGGTACTTCTGCACACACAGAGACTCTCTCTTTTTAAGAAAGTAATATTTTATTAGCTAATGAAGAAATAGCTTTATGTAACACTTAATCATACTATATTTAGTTCTTTCTATGTATCCCACTCTCCCTCGCCCCTGTCCCATAGACTTTTCTACCCCTTGTTTCTGTCTCTCCACTTACCTGTCTACTATTCCTTCCCTGGATTCTTCCTTGCTTCTCTTTCCTTCAAGACTCATTCTAGTTTCTGGAGTAATTACTACTATAACTTAAAAACAAAACTAACCATTCTCAATTAGAATCAACATATGTTAAAGAATATGTTTATCTTTCGGAGCCTAGATTAGCTCTTTTGTTTAGTAATATATTTTCAATAGTACATTCAAACATTTCTTGTACGGTATAAAACATCAGTGGTCAATATAGTTTTACTCTATCCAAATAAAATAAAGGGAAAATTTGTTCACTGGCTTCAGTTTAAGGTGGATGACTATTATAATTTCGACTGGCTGAATATTTATTGGCTACTTTCAGAGTTACATTTTCATAGTAGACCTTTCCAAAACTATGCAAGTAGATATTCATTCACTGATGAATCTAAACTGACAAAATTTCTGATACTGTGTTGTCTAGCACAACTCCATTTCCTGTGTTCTTACTTTCAATCCTTAATGGGTATATCATTAAAAAAAGGGCTCAGAACTATGGGCAAAACTATGTGTGTTCATTTTCTAGCTCTCGCCAATATATGGTTAGGTGACCTGGAGAATATTAATTCATGTAAAACGTAAATGAAAAAAGAGAAGTAGGGTCATGGAGTAACTTTGCCACAAATTTCCTTTTTGCAGGCACTGTGGTTATAGCAAAGCTGACCAGAAGGGGATGAAGAGCTTTACTTTCATTGTAAGTGTTTGCTTTTCTATTTCTATGATATACGCCACTTAAAGCAAATCTCACTGTTGCTATTGACACAAATGCACCATGCTTGTAAAAACAAAGGTTCCTTTAAAGCATTTGAATTTGACTTTGAGAAGGAAAATTTTAATGGGATTTTGAAATATCCTGAGCCTCTTGGTTGTAGTAGAGCTGTAGGAAGCAGAGCTACCTTCACACAGGGTCATATTGTGAGTGCAACTGTCCATTAAATGTGGCCAATCCCTCTTGTCTTCCTCAGGATGTCATTTCTAGTTCACACAGGTTGTCCTCTTGCCAGTGTGTGGACTACCCTGCCAGTCTCCTGCCAGGGTTTATCATGAAGAGATACTTCATGGACATAAGTACTGTAGGAATCAGCCCTCTTGTGGCTTTCTGATTCTTACAAGTTCATGTTACAAATCATATTCTGAAGGAAGTTTAGGAATCAAAAAAATTAAATACCCATCTGCATTAACTTTGTAACCAAAAAGTGATCATGAGGGATGAGTAATTTTACCATGTTATACAGGTAAAGCAAAAATCTCACAAGTAAATGATTTTAGTTTTAATATTAATGACATTTTTAACTGAGTCTATCATTCTTATTTGTAATACTTGAAAATATTAAAAACCAACTATGTTTATTTTTCTTAATAGCTATAATTTTGTGACATTTTTCCTGTGTAGATTAATTTCCTTTAAATGGTATAATTATTATATCATTTGTTATATAATTGGTTAAATTCTTATAATATCTAAGAAGATATTTGTGCACTCATTCTAAAAGTTATAAGAATATCTAAACATCAACCAAGAATTGCTAAACACTTAAGAATGTCCTTGTGATTAAAAAAAAGCTTAAGTAAAAATGTTTCACCTGCACAAATTCAGAATACTCTTTTTATCACTACAAGCTTTTAAATGTGTTTGTATTTGCTGAAGCAAGTTGCTTTGACTTTAATTTCTGAAAGACAGGTGGTGTTCTACAGTATAGATCCACACTGAATGTGAATGGAGCTATGTAGATTCTAACCATGGAAGGCAGGACACTATGTGGAAAAAAACACAATATACCAGAATAAAAGGAGAGGCAAAGCCCTAACCATTTTCTATACCTAATCATACACTCATTTTCTGAAAGTAGTTATGCAAAACATATATACAGTTCAAGCCTCAGTAACCTCGAGTCTGTACCCGACTGATGTCTCTGTGCAAATCTGCTTCCCCACGAGGAATTTTATGATCCAATCCACTGTGGGAGCTCCTTTGACTAATCTTCCACTGAGCTCACTGGAAATCCCAGGGAGGAGAGCACTGGGCACTGTAGCTAGTGATCAACAGGAAGATCAAACTGTGGAGGCTTTTTAGTTTTTGTTCTCCTTCATGGCAGCAGAAAATATTTTGACCACTTCACAGAATATGAAGCAAAGGGTTGACACTTGAATGCCTATTTTTTTTTATTTTGAATGTAAACTGTATAACAAAGAACTGTATTCCCATTGTTGCCAGAATCCTTGGTCACCCTATATGTGAATCCTGCTATGGCCCAGTGACTTAACATCAGCATAAACAGTTTCACATACTTCTTTAACTGAGTATATCTGAGATATTTCCAAATGATCAAATATGGCTTGGTTCATTATTTTTACTTATAAGTTAAGGCTGACTTTATATTGAATTATAGCTCATGGAAGGAAATGTGTTAAAAGTTATACATTGAATTATTATCATTCAGTTTGCTACCATAGACAAGATGAGCTTGCTGTCTATCAACAGCTTCATCTCTGCAAAATATCTATGGCATTTTAAAATAATTCACATTCATGAAAATTTAAGTAAGGTATTAAAACACAAAGATGTTCACACTGTTAAATTATTATAAGCAGCAGACCAAAATTTTCTGAAATTATGTCAATATTTCATTTCGGAATATCCACTTTTAAATGAATAATGTAAAATAAAGTTTGCTTAATAACGTATCCTATCCTGTTAAATCTTTGATAGTTTTGACTCAGGCTTTTTATTATTCAATGGGAACCATATGTTGTTTTTTTTTCTTTACTTTGCAGCTTCATCAAAAATGCCATTACAACACTATGGTTACTAGCTATTTACAAGTGGGTGTCCTTTTAGTCTCTTATTCCATGGACAATTTTCCTAGGTGCTAAGATACCAGATTGAATTTTTATAGAAACTTGAAAGCAACCACTTAACTAGCTTTTAGGGCACTGAATTTAATAGAATGTCCAGTCATTTGTAGCAGGTGCCCTCGGCTCCCCACAGCCCCAAGTCCTATATTTATAGATATGAACTTAACAGAGGCACTTAGTGAAGCAGTTCCAATTTACATTTGGTTTCCTCCTACCATTTCTTCTAACAAAGCCTTGGAATCCAAGCTGGGCAGTATTTCATGTTTTTATGCCAAAAGAGCTCTGGCCTGTCAAAATGTTTTATGACAGTTTGAATGAGGACCCTTTTGAGATGCAGAAACCTTATCCAGACTAGCTTCTAGATTTAATACAATGAAAGAGAGACAAACAATTAGAAGAAAGATGGCTCTTTCAACAACTGCCTACCAATCTAGGAGGTTAACCTATTGATTTCTTCCCTTCTCTCTCTTTCTCCTCCCTCTCCCTGGACTCCTCCTTCTCTCTTTTCTCTTGCTATCCCCTCTCTCTTTTCTTCTTGTGTTTTTTTTTCATGTTCAGCTTTAGTAACAAATGAGCACCTGTCAGTTTTATAAACTGCAACAAAAATTGTTTAAGACAATCAGTTTTGGATAAGCTATCAACTACAGCAGAATAAATCAAGATTTCTAAATCCCAATTCCTTTATACATTCTGTTTTTCGTTTGTTATATGTTTATTTTTGAAATATAAATTTAACTTAATATGATTACATAAGCACAGTTAGGCTGCACTGTAATAAATATATTAAGACATACTGTTTTCCAAGTGGTAAGATTTAATATGAAAAGACTGTTTGGTGGCTTTGTTGAAAACAATAAAGATTTTTTAAGGATATAGTGTAATTTTCTTCATTGCTGATATAACCAAATAAATGCCTACCTATCTTATCTTTGTCTTTAACCAAATGAATAGATTGGAATATATCATTGTAATTGAATTTGATATTAACTTGACTTAGAATTTTCTGTTACCTGCATGTTTCAGGGTGCATTTGAAGATTTTAACTTTTAAATGGTACTGTTGTTTGAATTTTGACTACCTTTTCTGAGGCATAATGGCTATCTCTATATATTAATTAATATCTTCCAAAGCCTTATAGTGAAAGTTCATATGAAACATTCCTCTTTCTAATAGCTGTCATACTTGATTAACAGAGCCTAGGAATATTGTAAATTTTCTAATTTATCCTGCATTTTGTATATCTGGCCTCTGTTGCCCGCCAAGGTGAAGATAAAATGATGTTTTTGGAATATTTCTCATATTTTGTGATAGCAGTCCCTCCCATCTTGTATCAATTTTATGTATATGTCAATGGTGACTGGTCTTTCAAAATAAATCAAAAGAAGAAGTAAGATGTTTAAATGTTTTTAATGTCGCTGTCAGCATAGTGGTCTACCTGTAAATGAAATGTCTTCTTTCCCAGTGTATTAAATGGATGGATTGACTGACTGATAGGTTAACAAATGTGTTTCCCAGTACATTCTACCTCAGTATGGCTTGGACAAGTCTATGATTGCACTGAGCTTAATTAGACATCTGGTCTGTTAGGCTTGCCAGAAATTTGAGTGAATGTCTCTTGTTGATTTCCTGGAAATTCAATTCAGTTAGTAACCTCTGAGCTGGATCCAGGTTACCTGTAAAAGCTTGCAGATAATACATACGCGCCCGCAGACTAAAGTAGTCTGTTAACACTGCTGTGATCAGGTGATGCAGAAGCAAGTTCCCTGTTCCAAAGAGCACTCAACATAGTGAATTCCTGGGATGACTACACAATAAGTGCTTTGGTCCATCACAGTCATGCTTTCTTACATCGTTACAGTTACATTTCCAGGCACCAAAACCTACATTGACCCTGAAACCTATGAGGACCCAAATAGAGCTGTCCATCAATTCGCCAAGGAGCTAGATGCCTCCTGTATTAAAATTGAGCATGTGATTGGTGCAGGTAAGATCGATGTACCTTCCTTTTCAGTTCTTCCATTTAGCCTGGATTGAAAGTCATACATCATAATGACAGCCAGATAATTATACTTCATGTATAGAAGTTTTGCAATTTCCTGTACTGTGTGAAGCAATGAGGTGTTCCTTGTTTATGAATCTCTAAAAAAAAATGAAAAGGAACTGTGTAGTGCAGAGAATCTATGGATTTGATTTTCAGTTGGATTCTGAATGTGTTCTTCACAGTAGCTTTTTTCTTGTTATACAAGAATGACTTAAACTTTAAAAAGTGAGACTTCCTTTGCATCTACCCTACTTAGAATATATATTTCTACTTATTTGATTTGGCATCTTAATAAAAAACTTATTCTTCATTTTTTTACTTGTAGATATTAGCCACTGTACCATGTAAATTTATGTAGAAAACTGTGTATTAATTACTTAGGTAGCATTTTTTGTATATACTTTGATAATTATACATGTTGAGGTTGAAATCCCTTACATATAGTGAATAATGAAGATAAAATGCAGAATTGTACAATCTGCAGGGAGCCGGGACGATTGCCATTAGGTTGTGCCCACTACCTCGCAGCTAAGTGGTAAACAACTCCTAATTAGGCAATGCTTGGATGGAAGACTACTTTACTAGCTAAAAGGTCAAGGGAAGACTACTTTACTAGCTAAAAGGTTAATGGAAGACTACTTTATTAGCAAGGAGGTCACAAGCTTTTGCCCATGCTTGATCTCCTGATCCTAGCCAATCCCGTGGCGTCTGGAGGTGGCAAGCAGGAGTCAGCCAATCATGGGACAATCCGTGCCCCTTTTCCCTATAAAAGCAGCTGCTTCTTAGCGTTCGGGGCCACCCTCGCTTCCTAACACCCCTTCAATCAAAAGGCTCTCCATTAAAGTGTGATTTGAGAAGGATCTTCGAGTGGTGGTGGTTCTTCCTCGCTGGTTGAGGAGTGCGCCGCAACTGGTGCCAAAACCCGGGAACAACTTGGGAAACTCGGACACCGAGCGAGGGGCCGAATAGGATCCAGAACCCAACACACGGAGAGGAGACGTCGGTAAGTATAATCATCTGATTTCACCGGATATGTTGACTACTGGACTGGAAAGTTGGGTGATTGCCCTTGCCCCTTACTTGTGGGTATTGGTTGTGCTTGCCTGTTGTCTCTGTCTGTATTGTGACGGACCTGGCAGGGAGTGTAGACGGGCACTAATGAGTCACCAGGACAGTCTTTCAGAGTCGGAGTCAAGAGGGGAGAATATATTCAGGCCTAACAGGAAAAGGACAGAAATAAAAATAAAGGGAGCTCTAGAGAAGGAAATACAGATGAAGAGTTCAGTGAGGGAGAATCAGATGAAGGGTTAGGGGAGGAGCTCGATCCTGAAGAAGAAGAGAAATTAGGAAAAGCTAAAAGGAAAAAAAAATTGGAGGAAGTCGCCGCTGTGTATGAGAAAGATATCTATGGACCGCGGCGACCTCTTGTGGCTAGTCAGCCTAAGGGAGATTCTCAAGAGGTGGCGACGCCCTCTGCACCCCCGCCTTACTTCCCGGCGGCGGTGAGGGTTCATTTCATAAAAGGAGATACTTGGTTTCGTTTGGTGGCTGCCTTCCCTGTTTTTGAAAACCCAGTTACTTTTGACAGAGCCTGTTTCCTATAAGTAATTAAAGGACTTGATGGAGGCAGTGCGCAATTATGGAGTTGCTGCCAATTATACAATTGCCCTGCTTAGGAGGCTCACTGCTAATGCAATGACGCCCAATGATTGGTTCGAATTTGCCCGGACGTGTCTTAACCATGGGCAATTTCTTGATCTTCGATCCATAGTTATGGACAAGGCCCAAGCTCAGTATAAAAAAAATGTACAGGAGGGGCGGCCTGATTGGATTGTGGATATGCTCCTCGGTCAAGGACAATGGGCAATTGATCAGACAAATATTCCCTGTGAAGTATATCGACAGATAAATGAGATATTCTATAAATCTTGGCGAGCGATACCAAATAAAGGTGAGGTGGCTGGCAACCTTACTAAGATAATACAGGCCACCACTGAGCCATTTTCTGATTTTGTTGCTCGCGTGCTCGAGGTGGCTGAACGCATATTTGGAAACCTTGATGCCTCTATGCCATTTGTACAACAGATAATTTTTGAACAAAGTACTAAGGAATGTCAGAAAGCAATAACACCAGTGAAAGACAAGGGCTTAGAGGCTTGGGTTAAATCCTGTAGAGAGGTAGGTGGCCCGTTAACCAATGCAGGCCTGGCTGTGGCTGTCTTGTCTGCCACCAGGACAGCGAAGTATAACAAGGGAAAGGGTTGCTTCCGGTGTGGCCAACAGGGACATTTTATGCGACAGTGCCCCAGAGCTGCCCCACAAGGCCCACCAGTAAGCCTCAGAGCCCCAGGAATATGTCCCAGATGTAAAAGGGGGAAACACTGGGCTAATGAATGCAGATCAATAAGGGACATAAATGGGCATCCTATCCCTCCTTTTCATACAGGTCAGGAGTCAAAAAACGGGGAAGAGGGCCCTTGTCCCCAGGGCCCGCAAATATATGGGGCACTCCAAACTCCAGCTCTCCTGCCCAGCCTGCAACAGTCATTCAGGCCAGAAGGGCGACCTCAGGCTCCGCAGGGTTGGACCTTTGTGCCTCCTCCAGTTTGGTCATAACTCCGGACATGGGAGTTCAGATACTGGACACAGATGTGACAGGGCCCCTAGAGAAAGATACCGTGGGAATAGTTCTGGGACGCTCCTCCTCCACTATGAAAGGATTGATAATTTTTTCTGGAGTCATAGATCCGGACTGCACTGGGGTAATTAAGGTTCTTTGTCATTCACCCTTTGGTGTGGTCTCCGTAGCCCCAGGAGACAGGATTGCTCAGCTTCTAATTCTGCCCTTGAAACATGAAAGCTTCCCGTCCTCGCAAAGAGAGAGGGGGTCCGCGGGTCTGGGCTCTACAGGAGTCGGCCTTGCATGCTTATCCATGGCATTGGACCTAAGGCCCATGTTGCTCCTACAAATTGAAGGGAAGCACTTCCCTGGCCTGATTGATACGGGGCTGATAGAAGTGTAATTCAGAAAAATGTTTGGCCAAAGCGGTGGCCGCTACAAAGATCTTCTCAGACTTTGCAGGGGCTTGGATATGCTGATACCCCCTATGTAAGTGCAAAAGAGTTAGTGTGGGAAACTCAGGAGGGTCAAAAGGGCACAGTCCAACCATTTGTGCTTGATGTCCCCATTAACCTATGGGGGCAAGATATTCAACAACAGTTAAAACTCAGATTAACTAATGATTATTCAGAAGCTAGCCAGAACATGATGAGGCAGCAGGGGTATGTCCCATCACAAGGGCTTGGGAAGTGCCTCCAAGGTCAGCAAGAGCCGATAGAACCAGTTCCCAAAACAGACCGCAAGGGACTGGGTTTTTTCCTGGGGGTCACTGAAAAAGAAGCCTCCAGTAAGGATACGGTACCCATACCCTGGCTATAACAAAAGGCAATTTGGGTCCCCCAGTGGCCCCTTCCGCAAGAAAAAATGGAGGCAGCCCGGAATCTGATTGTGGAACAATTGCAATTGGGGCATTTTGAAACCTCTGTGTCTCCTTGGAATACACCCATTTTTGTCATGAAAAAGGCCTCAGGAAAGTGGAGATTATTGCATGACTTAAGGGCAGTTAATGCACAAATGAAGGTTATGGGAGCGATTCAAAGGGGCCTCCCTTTGCTCTCGGCGTTGCCTCGCGCCTGGCCTGTTTTGACCTTGGACATCAAGGACTGTTTCTTTTCTATTCCTCTCTGCCCCGAGGACAGGGAGCGCTTTGCTTTTACCTTACCAGCTATTAATCACGAGCAGCCGGATGCTCGTTATCAATGGAGGGTGCTCCCACAAGGAATGGCGAACAGTCCAACTATTTGTCAGCTATTTGTAGACTCCGCACTGTTGCCTGTCAGACAAAAGTTCTCCTAGGTCCGAATTATTCATTATATGGATGATATTTTATTAACAGCCACTTCACTGGAAGTACTTCATAAAGCCTTCCAGGAAGTGACTTCTGCCCTTACTAAATGCGGGCTTGTCATCGCCCCAGACAAGGTTCAGCAGTCTAATCTAATAAAATTCTTAGGGGCTGTCATCTCCCCTTCAAATATCAGACCACAAAAAATTTTGATTCAGACTGCCCAATTAAAGACACTTAATGATTTTCAACAATTGTTGGGAGATATTAATTGAGTCAGAGGATACTTAAATATTCCCCGATCAGAGTTGTTGCCTTTGTTTTCTATCCTGGAGGGCAATCCTGATGTTACATCTCCTCGAGAGTTGACACCGCAGGCAATAAAATCTCTGGAAAAGGTGGAGAGAGCTATGGCCAAGGCCCAATTGAGCCGCTATGATCCAGCTTCCCCAATCTCCTTATGCATTTTAAAGA
>PVHP010037668.1:0-17268 GCA_004024765.1 Zapus hudsonius
TGTGTGTGTGTGTGCCCATACTCAAATGCCATGCCTCTTGTTGCTATATCTGTTTTTATGTTGGTGGATTGGGAACTGAACTCATGTCAGGCTTTGCATGGAAGTGCCTTTAACCACTGGTCCATTTTCCTAGCTCCAATTAAATAATTTCAGTTGGCACGCATACACACAAATAAATGTTTCTGGAATGGGAAGATGGCTCAATGATTTAACACACTTGCTTGGAAAAGCCTGGAGGCCTGGGTTTGATTCCCCAGCACCCACATAAAGCCAGATGCACAAAGTGGGAGAAACGGTTCAGTGGTTCAAGGCACTTGCTAGCAAAGCCTGATGCACAAGGTGATGCATGTGTCTGGAGTTGATTTACAGTGTCAGGAGGCTCTGGTTTGGCCTTTCATATTCTCTCTCCCTTCTCTCTCATATAAATAAAAATAAATCAACATTAAAATTGAGAAGCAGCTGGCTGAAGTAGAGTACTTGCTAGCATGCCAGACTCACTGAGTTTGGTCCCCACTGCTGCCAAATAAATAAAGACCTAAAATCATTTTTTTAAACTTTGGGCTGAGTGTATACCTCAGTTGGTAGGCTGCTTGCCTAGCATACAGGATGCTTGGGGTTTGATCCCAGCACTGCATAAACTGAGCAGTGGTGGCACGAGACCGTCATCCAGACACCCAGCACTTGCACTCGGGACCCTCTTCCTGCTCCCCCCTTTACAAGCTTTCACCACCATGATGCTCCTGCCTCACCCTGAGCCCAAGTCAGAAGAGACAAACACTGAAACCAGGAGCTAAAATTATTTTTATTCTTTACTTATTTGTTTTATTTATTTACAAGGAGCAGAGACAGAGAGAATGGGCACACCAGGGTCGTTAGTGGCTGCAAATGAACTCCAGATGCATGCACCACTTTGCAACTGGCTTTATGTGGGTATTTGGGAATTAAACCTAGGTCATTAGGCAAGCATTTGCAGGCAAGCTCCTTGACTGCTTAGGCATCTCTCCAGCTGTATTTATTTTTAATTTTTTTTTATTTATTCACAAGCAGAGAGAGAATGGGAGGGCCTGGGCCTCCAGTCATTGCAAACAAACTCCAGATGTGTGTACCGCTTTGTGCATCTGGCTTTACGTGGGTACTGGGGAATCGAACAGGGTAAGGACTTTAATGACTGCTATCTCTCCAGCCCTATTAACTTATTTTTTTTCAAGATAGGGTGTCGCTCTAGCTCAGGATGACCGAGAATTTACTAGTAGTCCCAATCAAGCTGGCCTCAAATTCACTGCCATCCTCCTGCCTCTGCCTCTTGAGTGCTTGGATTAAAGGTGTGTGCCACCACACCTGACTTCTTTTCTATTGTTTTATTTTTATCTTTTTGCTTTTTAAAGATTTATTGGCAGGGGTGGGTACACCAGGAACCCCAGATGCATGAGCCAGTTTGTGTATCTGGCTTTACATGGGTACTGGAGAATCAAATTCTGGTTAGTTTTTGCAAGCAAGTACCTTAACCGCTGAGCCATCTCTCCAGACTTCCCTTAAAAAAAAAACTTTTTACTGATAGCTTTTATAATTATGGATCATAAACCATTATGATTTCCTCCCCACCCTCATATGTCTTCCCCCTCTCAATTAGTCTCTGTTTTGTTTCGGTGTCATCATCTTTTCCTCCCATTATGTGTAGTATTATCAGGCACTGTGAGGTCATGAATATCAAGGCCATTTTGTGTCTGGAAGTTTGCATTGTAAGCAGCCCTACCCTTCCTTTGGCTCTTACAATCTTTCCACCACCTCTTCCTCAATAGACCCTGAGCCTCAGGAAGTGTGATAGAGATGTCCCAGTGCTGAACACTCCACTGTCACTTCTCAGTGCTATGGTGTCTTTTTAGTCATCCCAGTGGTCACTACCATCTGAAAAAAAGAAGCTTCTCAAGCTATAAGTGAGAGTAGCATTATTGTATGAGTATGCTCATTTTTTTTTTTTTTGGTTTTTCGAGGTAGGGTCTCACTCTAGTCCAGGCTGACCTGGAATTCACTATGTAGTCTCAGGCTGGCCTCGAACTCACGGCAATCCTCCTGCCTCTGCCTCCCGAGTGCTGGGATTAAAGGCGTGCGCCACCACGCCCGGCTTGCTCATTTTTTTAAAAAGTGTTTATTGGCAGTTTGGTGGGCATAATATGCAGTTAGCCAGACAACAGCAGGTATTACTCCCCTGGGACTCCTGCCCTCCCCCACCATAGGCTTTTGACTACAGCCTTCCTTTTTTATTTTTATTGTGTGAATGGTGTATTGTGTTAGGTGTGTGGTATTGGGAGCCTACGGTGGCCAGAGTGTCTTGCTCTATGGCTCTTCCAACCGTCCTTTGCTTGGACAATCCCCTGGTCTCTGCTCCCCTCCTGGCACAGAGCCTCAAGGTTTGCCAGAAAAGTGTAAGGCAGTGCACAGCCCTATGTTTGCATGGCCTTGTAGATTCTCAGGAGTGTGTTAGAATGTTCCAGATAGTGTTTTTTTCTGTATTCCACACGAAGGTCTTTTTTTACTTTGACTTGAAATAAGTTCTTTCCTAGCATATTGCTTGGTTTAGTAGCCTGAAATATGCACTGGAATTGTGAAATTATCTATTTATCTATTTATTTATTTATTTATTTATTTATTTATTCAAGGTACTGTCTCACTCAGGCATAAGCTGATCTCGCACTCACTCTGTAGTTCTAGGCTGGTTTTGAACTCATGGTGATCCTGCTACCTCTGCCTCCTGAGTATTTTTTTCCAAAGGAACTTCAAACTTCATTTTAATTAGGTACAACTTAGTACAAACAGTACTTTTCAATATTTAGAAAAATATTAACTTAGACATCATAAATATTCAAAATCATTCTTACTTTCATTATACTTAATTTATAACTTGCCATTCTAATCAAGCTCATTCAAAGAAATAAGAATTATAATGGCAGAAGACACTGCATTTGTTCAGTCTTCACATATTAAACCATCTTCCAAACCATATGCAAGCTGAGGATAGGAATTCTGGCAATTTTCAAGAGATACTGTGTTCAGAGCAGACAAATTGACAGGTGTCGGGAGTTGGCATAGGTCCAGAGCCAGCCACAGGCACGTCTCCCACAAGCTCCCCACACTCCTGACCTGACCAGTCTGTTTGGTTCAATCCACAACTTTCCTTCGAGCCCCAAAGGTCAGACTTTGGGGGCTCCTCTGGAGAGGATGGGTGCCACTCCATTCAGGAAAGAACAGGGAGACTCTCCTGTGGTATTTAGTCCTTAAAAGAGGCTTGAAGCTCCCCAGGGTTACTGGTAAATTTCTTCCCACCTGATGAATACTCTGGCTATTTCCTAGCTTTCTTTTGTAACCTTTTTGTCTTGTTTTTTGTTGTTGCTTTTTTTTTAATGAGGTAAGAGTCTCACTCTAGACCAGGTTGACCAGGAACTCCATATGGAGTCTCAGGGTGGCCTCAAACTCACATGGATCCTCCTACTTCTGCCTCCCTAGTGCTGGGATTAAAGGTGTGTGCCATCATACCCGGCTTAATATTTTATTTATTTACAAGCAGAGAGAGAGAATGGGAGTGCCAGGGCTTCTAGCTGCTTCAAACAAACTCCAGATACATGTGCTACTCTGTGAATCTGGCTTTATGTGTGTACTGGGGAATCGAAACCAGGTTGATAGGCTTTGTAGGCAAACAAGCAAGGGCCTTATCCATAGAGCCATCTCTCAGCCCTCAGAAAAGTTTTTCTTTTTTCTTTTTTTGGAAGTAGGGTTGGCCAGTTGTGGTGGATCACTCGGGTAGGAAATTGTTGAAGAGGTGGAGGAGGCAGGGTCTCGCTCTAGCCCAGACTGACCTGGGCTTCACTATGTGGTCTCATGCAGGTCTCAAACTCACAGCAATCCTCCTACCTCTGCCTTCCGAGTGCTGGGATTAAAGGCGTGCGCCACCATGCCTGGCTTCTCAGCCCCCTCTCTTCCTGATGCTTCATCCCCCCTGCCTGCCTTCCATTTCCACTGAGGAAAAGGAATCATATGGTGTGTCAGCTCTCCAGAACCTCCACTCTTTTGATCCCTTTGCTGATGCAAGTAGGGGTGCTGACCCGCTTCCTGCTGGCACCGAGGATTTTATCCACGTAAGAATTCAACAGAGAAATGGCAGGAAGACCCTTACTACCATGCAAGGGACCGCTGATGATTACGATAAAAAGAACCTAGTGAAGGCCTTTCAGAAGAAATTGACCTGCAATGATACTGTAATTGAGCATCCAGAATATGGAGAAGTAATTCGCTACAGGGTGACCAGCCAAGAACACATGCCAGTTGCTAACAGAGACTGGACTGGCTAAAGATGACCAGCTGAAGTTCAAGGGTTTTAAGTGTTTGTGGCTCTCTGAAGCCTAAGTGAGGATGTCCTTGCAGCGAGTAGTTTCCCTTCTGTCCCTTGTCACAGTTTAAAAGCCTTGCATCTTGTATGATGTAACCATTCGGGGTCTGCTTTTAACTTGGACTAGTGTAACTCCTTCATGCAATAAACTAAAAGGACCTGTGCTGTTTAGTCTTGAAGTCCCTCATTTCATCAGAGCTCAAGCAGTAGGTGCCTGGCACTTTCCAGCCTGGAACAAAGCAATAACGATGCCAGCAGAGGTACAGACAGGAGAACCTGGCTGATTACTAGTCTATCCATGGTCCCCTGTCACAAGGACTGATCCAGACGACCCATGGAGGAGGTTATCCAGTTGAGGGGGGAGGGGAGAGCAGTGGGGAATTGGGGATAACAACTCATTGTTTGCCCACTAAATGTTGTAACTCATTATGGACAATAAAAAAATTTATTAAAAAAAAAATAACGATGCCAGGAGCCCCAAGACCGCAGAAGGCTGTGTCTGGCCAGAAGCTCCGTGAGTCTCCCTCTCCAGTGCTCTGCCCCGGGAGAATATCAACACTGGAACAGCCCAGAGTCCAGAGAGGATGGGGTAAGGCAGCAAAAGCAGCAGGGCCACTAGAGGGAGCCTCTGGCTGTTAAATAAAAAATAATGATAAACTAAAACCCTCACCTTTGCTGTCCAACATGACAGGCCAACAGAACTCAGAAAAGGCCACCTTTCTTTCAGAGGTGATTTACCATATCTGGCTTGCCACAGAGGTTGTCTTTTGATCAGGCATAGTCTAGCTAAGGACATCCAAACAAAGAAGGTGAGGCCAGCCTAACATAGTTAAACTTCTGACAAGGGAACAAACACCACCATTACTGATGCTTTGGGCCATGTAGCTAACTGTAGAGTTTGCAACTTCCTAGCAGCTGCCCAGGGCCCTGTGAACAAGCTGGCGTTTGGTTTTCTTTTCCCTTCCAGTTTTAATGTTATGTATATATTTCAACCTTTATTTAAATAAAGACTTGTTTTCAGAAATAAACAGCCAAGAGGAACCTAAGATAAGACATACATAAACATAATGGATGAGAATCTGGGACAGAAAGGGACATTCCAGGAAATGTGTAGAAATTGCTATATTTGGATTTCGTTGATTTTTTTTGAAAGCAGAGAGAGAGAGAGAGAGAGAGAGAGAGAGAGAGAGAGAGAGAGAGAGAGAGAGAATGAGCATGCCAGGACCGCAAACAAACTTTAGATGCATGCACCACTTTCTACATCTGGCTTTATGTGGGCACTGGTTTGGTAGAAGAAATTTACTTACTCTAAAACACGAGTTTCCATTTTTAACGGAGTACTCACAGTTCCCAGCTTAAAATTTAAGAGTACCTGGAATTCTTGTCATAAAATTAAGGAATTAAAATTATAGACCACCAGAGGATAAGGTATAGTGGGAGACTTTATTTAAGAGGAAAGGAGGAGTTACAGAGACCACCAGCCACTAGTGAGGAGAGAGCACTTGGGGGAAGTGCTAGCCACAGGGCTGTGAAACCTGTGCTGGCCAGCCAGCAAGAGAAACAGGAGAAAATCTAAGAGGGCTCCCGTCATGAGGAAAGAAGGTTCACGTGGGAAAGAAGCCCCAGCCCTCTCACCACAGCCCTGGTGGCTCTAAAGGGGGCCTTACCTAGGCCTGGAGATTCAGATGTCTCTCTGCTGGGCAGCCATGACGGAAAGAGAGAACAGTCCTTCCTTCTCTAGGTGACTGTCTCCTCTGGGCCTGGGGAGCCAGAGAGACAGCTGGTTGGTTGGTCTGTGACCAGTTTCAGGATTAGGTTTGAGCTCTAGTAAGAGACAACCTCCCACTCAAGGGGCAGGGGTCAAGGTAAGCCAATAGATGAGTGGAGCCTGCAAGTCCAAGGACACTGGTTACCTTGGGGGTCTCAGTCACCCATTGTCCAAGCTTTACCAGGGAAACATGACTCTGAGTCTCCTCCCTGTCTATGCAGCTGCACCTGCTTGGATCAGGTTAGTGCAGCCGTAGACACAACACCCCTGAACAGTGAAACAAACACCAATAGTGAAGTGAATTTAAAATGATGTCAGACTGCCTGCCATACTGTCTGTACAACCTCTGAGCCATCAGAGCTCAGTACTCAAGCTCTGGAAGTTTTTCCTGAGTCCAAGTCGACATGAATTCTTTTTCAGATTCTCCATTGGTGCCATCTCTGTGACTCAGTTTCCCCATAACATTGGGGAATTGAACCAAAGACTTTGCAGTAAGCACCTTTAACCATGATGTCATCTCTCCAGCCCTATAGTTTGGTTTTGAATGTTCCCCAAAGGACTGTCTGTCAAAGACTTGGTGCCCAGGCAGCATGGTGCTATTGGGAGGTGGTGGAAGCTTCGAGAAGTAGTGGATGTGTGAGGTCTTTAAGTCATTTGGTGGCTTGCTCTCAAAGGGGATCATGGGACCCTAGTCTCTTGCTTCCTGTCCATGAAGTATCCAGATTTTGTTCTGAGTTCACTTACTTTGGCTAGAGGTCCTGGCATGCCCTTTCACTCACTCACTCTCTCATTGCAAATAAATGAATAAAAATATTTTTAAAACTTTTATTTGAGAAAGAGGAAAAGAAAGAATGAGAGAAAAAGGAAGATAAAGAATGGGCGTGCCAGGGTCTCCAGCCACTACAAAGGAACTCCAGACACATGCACCACCTTGTTCATCTGGCTTTATGTGAATACTGGGGAATTGAACTCGGGTCCTTCTGCTTTGCCTGAATAAAAAAAAAAAATTTTTTTTTTTTTTTTTTTTTTTTTGGTTTTTCGAGATAGGGTCTCACTCTAGCCCAGGCTGACCTGGAATTCACTATGTAGTCTCAGGGTGGCCTTGAACTCAAGGCAATCCTCCTACCTCTGCCACCCGGAGTGCTGGGATTAAAAGCGTGCACCACCACACCGTCTTAAAAATATTTTTTAAAAGGCGGAATATGTTGCTCAGTTGTTAAAGACGCTTGCAAAGCCCGATGGCCCAAATTCAATTCCCCAGTACTCAAGTAAAGCCTGGTGCACAAAGTGGCTCATGAGTCTGGAGCTCATTTGCAGCAGCAACAGGTCCTGGTGGGCCCATACTCTAATCAAAATGTTTTATTTGCAAGCAGAGAGAAATGGGTGTGCCAGGGCCTTCAGCCGATACCAATTACACTTGCATGTGCCACTGTGTATCTGGCTTTGCGTGTGTATTGGGGAATTGAATCCCAATCGTTAGGCTTTGAAAACAAGTGCCTTAGCCACTGGGCCATCTCTCCAGCCCAGTCACTGCGAAGGAAAAGGTAGGAGGATCACCATGAGCTCAAGGCCAGCCAGAGACTACATAGTGAATTCCAGGTCATCCTGAGCTAGAAGAGCGAGACCCTTCCTCAAAAATATATATATGTATATGTATATTAAACGTTTATTTAAACTGGGCATGATAGAGCATGCCTTTAATCCCAACACTGAGGAGGCCAAGGATCTTTGTGAGTTTGAGGCCAATCCAAGACTACACAGTGAATTCCAGATCAGCTATAGCGAGACCCTATCTTTTTTTTTGTTGTTGTTTGTTTGTTTTTCAAGGTAGGGTCTCACTCTAGTCCAGGCTGACCTGGAATTCACTATGTAGTCTCAGGGTGGCCTTGAACTCACAGCAATCCTCCTACTTCTGCCTCCCGAGTGCTGGGATTAAAGGCGTGCGCCACCACGCCCGGCTTGGCTGACCTTATCTTGAAAAAAAAAGTTATTTACGCTTCTCAGAAGACAATAAGACTAAGCACTTAACTTTTTGGAGACAGGCTTTGATGTAGCCTAAATTGGCCTTAAACTAACCATGTAGCTAAGGATGACCTTAAACTTCTGATCCTCCCAAGTGACAGAATTAGAGGTGTGAACCACCATGCCTGGTTTTATGCTGTAGTAAGAACCAAACCCAGGGCTTCCTGCATGCTAGGCAAGCACTCTACCAACTGAGCTACACCCCCAGTAAAGCTATCAGTGAGATTACACTCATCTACTGAAATGAGGCAGCTTTCAAGATTCTAGCATTGTTTTACTGCAAATGAGCTGAATATTCCTCAATGGAAGCCTAATTAAATAAATATGGCACATCCATAAAATGGAATCATAAGCACCAATTTATAAGATTCTACTAGCTCTTTATTTAGTGACATAAAAGTCTCCAATATGTGCTACTTGAAAATGGCAAGAAACCCAACGGTGTGAATAATAAGCTATTTATGTATTGTTGGTGGAATAGGTTTGGAAGGCACCTTCAGAGAGACTCAGGAGATGCAGGGCTTTCACTGAATATTTTCTACCTTTGGAATTGTCTACTATATATGGCCGGCTTATCTATTTAAGAAACTTTTTGTCTTTTTGAGGTAGGGTCACACTCTAAGCTGACTGGGAATTCACTACGTAGTCTCAGGATGGCCTTGAACTCACAGCAACCCTACCTCTGCCTCCTGATTTCTGGGATTAAAGGTGTGTGCAACCATGCCCGGATTTTTTAAAAATCCATTTGAGAGAGTATGCAAGAGAGACACATGCACCACCTTGTGCATGTCTTTGCATGGGAACCAGGGAATCAAACCCAGGCCCTCAGGCTTTGCAAGGGAGCTCCACATCAGTGAGTTTGGCTGCCAGGTTGTATGGCACCTTTTGCATCTGGTTTTATGTGGATCCCAGGAATTAAACCAGCAGATGTGGCAAGCAAATTTAACCACTGAACCATCTCTCCACAGCATGGTTTCATGAGCATAGGAATCAGCGGAGTCACCTTTGTGGCCATTATCTGGTCAAGACTGAGCCCAGTGCAAAATCCACAGGTGTCCTGTTAGGAAGGAGACCCACTGCTGGGCAGACATACTGCTCACATTACTTCCTCACTGTGACCTTACTACTCAGAAAAATGGCCCACAAAGTTCAAAAGTTGAGTTCTAAACTACCTGTATGCTTTGCTACGATATTATCAATCAGTGCCAGGAAGACTGGGGCAAGATAGGCCCCTTAATTATCTGACCTAAAGCCTGGTATGGTGACTCACACGTAACTCCAGCACTTGAAAGGCTGAGGCAGGATGATTGCTGCAAGTTTGAGGTCAGTCTAAGATATGTAAACCAGCCCAATAAAAATCAGGTGTGGCGATTGTGGTGACTTTTAATCCCAACCAATACTTGAGAGACAGAGGTAGAAGGATCCATGAGTTAGAGGCCACCCTGGAATTCACAGGTCAGCCTGGTCTGGAGTGGGACCCTACCTTAAAAAAACATCAATGAAAAAACCTGTGACTCAGGTGGTCCAGGCAGCTTTGCTCAAGGGAAGGGCAGCGAGGGTGGGGCCCAAGCCCACCCAACGTCTTCCTCTTCTAGTCCACAAACCACCTAGAAAACAGAGCCTAAAACAAGACTAAATAGTGATGTTTTATTTTGGAGGTTCAAACTCAAGGCATTGGTAATGAGAAAATCCAAGTGGGTCAGGAAGCAATGCAGGGTGATACATTTCCAAGCCGGGCATTGTCCCACGCTGGGCATTGCCCCATGCCCAGCCTTGAACAGCACGTTGTGTGGGAGGTTGTCCTCACAGGCTGTGATGTTGGGGAGAAACAAGGCTATGAACTAATTCATGGGAAAGCAAAAAGGCAAAATTTCTTCACCTGGCTCTTTCCTATCTCCCATTAGCCAAAACTGTACCCCATGAGTAGTAGCTCCCCCACAAGTCTAGGTTGCTGAGTGTACATGGAATGCCAGATGTCATGCTCTATACAGAGCACTTTATCCAAGACTGGTGAGAAGAGACGGAAACTCTGGGCATGAGGTCAACGCCAGGGAAAGTCTGATGTTGCGCATAGGACGTGTCCAGCGCTATTTTTCTTATTTTCCCAAAGATGAAAGTGTTCACAGGCCTTTTCCCAAGATCATATTGCAAGTGAGTGATAACTTCAAAGTCTGTCCTAGCCTGGCTCTGGAGGCCGTGGGAGGCCAAGGGAGTGGGGGTTTTGTGGAGGAAGCCCAAGAGAGTCACTAGTGTGTTTCAAGCTGGGGAGTGACAGGGCTTTTTAATTGAGCCCACATTTCTATTCTCCACCTTCTCATCCGCCTATGTGGCAGAAGGAGGTGTGACAGAAGGAGGTGGCCCCCGAGAGGTGAGGGCATCGTAGGCATTTTGGAGGGTTTCATTTGGGTGTTAACATCACTTCTTAGTCTTAGTTTCCTTCATCTACCAAGAGATGAACTGTCCGAGGCAGCGGGTTCTTGGGTTAGACAAACCAAAATGAACGACTTAGACACTGGGAGCAGGAGGACCATATGGATGTCCACTGTTAGCCTGAGGTTTTAGACATCTTAGCATCTTCAGGTGAGTCTTGTGGTGTTGCTTGAGATGGTCAGATCTCATGAACTGACGGCCACACTCATCACATCTATGTGGCCGATATTTGGTGTGTATCCGCATATGTCGTCTAAGCTCGTCTGAACGAAAGAAAGACCATGTGCAGCCTTCCCAACTGCAAGCATAGGGCTTCTCACCTGGTGAGCGACAAGAGAAAAATGAAATTAAGATGGGAAGGGCTCTGGAGCAAAGAATTCCAAATGGAAGCCATAGGAGGGGCACCCAGAGAAGTGCCCCTTCCCACCATCCTGACACATCACTAAGGTGTGGAGAGCAAGAGCTGAGTTCCAACCAAGCACAAACGAGAAGGACTGAGCCTAAGCAATTATAAATCATTGGTCCATCACAAATCAAAAAGCCCCACGACTGCCCCCACCCCCCCACTCACCCGTGTGCTTGAGCTGATGACTCACGAGGTGGGAACGCTTGGTGTAAGTTTTTCCGCAGTTTTCATGCTGGCATAAAAAAGGTCGTGACATGGAGAGCTCCTTCCCAGGGTTCTCTACATTGTGTGGAGCAGGTGAGGGCTGCTTCAGGAGGAAGGGAGCTTTCTGGCATTCTGAATGGTTCATGAATGACTCCTGGCATCCTAAATTCAGCAACGACTGAGACCTACCCAGGGGCATCCCAACATAGGGGTCTCCGGGGTACAACACCTGATCCACAGAGGGGAGCATGGATGCATTCTGAATGGAAGGCATGCCTGGTGTCAAGGAGGGTGAGAAAGATACTGTTGGAGGACCAGAAAAAGGCGTGGGTGGGGCACTGGCAGAGGACATCACTGAGATCTCACTGCAAGACAAGACTGGAAGGTTGCTGTGGGCCATCAGATTCTCACTGAAGGACACAGCCACTCCTGGAATGCCAGGCCTTCCTGAGGACATCACGTTGCTCGCCCTGAAAGCCATTCCCTCTGGGAGTGAGGGAGAGAATTTCTGACAGTACATCTGGGAAGCGGTGGAAGTCACTTGGGAGCTATAGCTCATATTGTGCCCAGGCAGTGACAAACTAAACTGTGATTCCATTTCACCCGCATTCTGCCTGCTCGCCTCGGCAGATACCATATGGGACCTTAATATTTCTGGAAAATTTTGAACGCCTGCTGGTCCATGGGTCCAAGAAGTATGCATCGCACTGTTTCTAGAAGCTGGAGGCATATCCAAGATTGACATAAACTTCTCATTATCCTACAAGAGAAAGACAAGTTAGTGAAACTCACCCTATTTCCTTGTGTCTGTCTCTCCTCCCCATCATACTTGGTTCACATCAAGCTTGCCTCCAGACTCTCCTATGGCACAGGTCTGGTGGACAGGACGGACCATAACGGAAGTCTAGTGTCACTTAAGACACTATCACACAAAGTGGAAAAGAAAGAAAATATCAATCAACTGTATCCTCAGCTCAAATTCCAAATCATCCCTAAGTGTGCAGGTGAAAGAACATCCCAGGCCAGAGTGGGTGCAGGAAGCCAGAGTAAGGGAGAATGGGAGCGTTAGACCTAACCTAGAAACCATCAGCAAGCATTCTGCTACAGAAAGAGGGCTCTCTACTCAGGACATCTGAGATCAAGACAAGAGGGAAAAAATGTGAAAAATACTGTTAAAAATGGGATGGTGGCCGGGCGTGGTGGCGCACGCCTTTAATCCCAGCACTCACGAGGCAGTAGGAGGATTGCCATGAGTTTGAAGCCATCCTGAGACTACATAGTGAATTCCAGGTCAGCCTGGACTAGAGCGAGACCCTACCTCGAAAAACCAAAAAAAAAAAAAAAGTGATGGCCAGGGCTGGGGAGATGGCTCAGGGGTGCTTGCCTGCAAAGCCTAAGAACTCAGGTTCAGTTCCACAGTACCCACATAAAGCCAGATGTACAGGTGGCTTATGTATCTGGAGTTCGTTTGCAATGGCTAGAGCCCCTGGAGTGCCCATTCATATTTTCTCTTTCTCCCCGCTTTTTTCAAATAAATATATATAATTTTTTAAATGGGATAGCCATTCACCACATGTCACCACACCTTTAAATCCAGCACTCAGGAGGAAGAGGTGGGAGGATTGCTGAGTTTGAGGCCTACCTGGGACTACAGAGGGCCAAGTCAGCCTGGGATAGACACAGACCCTACCTTGGGGGTGAGGGAGGAAGAGAACAATATAAAAGGGAGATAGGCTGGAGAGAAGGCTCAACAGATAAAGGCACTTGCTTACAGAGTCCAATGACCCAAGTTCAATTCCCTAGTACCTGCATAAATCTAGACACAAAGTGGCCCATGTGTCTGGAGTTTGTTTGCAGTGGCAAAGACACGTCCGTGTGACATTCTTATTATTCAAATAATAATCTTAGCCGGGCGTGGTGGCGCACGCCTTTAATCCCAGCACTCGGGAGGCAGGAGGATTGCTGTGAGTTCAAGGCCACCCTGAGACTACATAGTGAATTCCAGATCAGCCTAGACTAGAGACCCTACCTCAAAAAACCAAAAAAGATTATTATTTGAGACATCCAAGATAGACCATAGGTGGTGTTGTTTGAGAAAGGGTCTCCCTCTGTAGCCCAAGCTCTCCTGAACTCAGTATGTAGACCAGGCTGACCTTGAACTCATGACAATCCACCTACCTCAACCACCAAGCCTGGTTTAGCGATGATTTCTCAATCTGCATCAATATATAAGAAATTTATTTGAAAAGTTCGTGGTGGCACAGGCTTGTTTTCAGCTGTCTACTCCACAGATCCCTTGGGATAACCTACAGGCACTTTAAATGGATGATGCCCCAGTTCACAATCATCCAGGTCCAATCCCTCTTCCCCCAAGTGCTACTAATCTCATTCCCTCTCGTCCTTTACGATCGCAGAAAATATCACCGTTCTCTTTGAATGCCTCCTTCACCGCCTAGTCTATCTGGTTCCAGGACTCGTGCCCACTGGTAATCAAGTCCCTTGGATAAAAAGGCATGTGTGCTGTCATGGGCATTACAGTCATCAACTCACGAAGCTGCGGTTTCCTTCCTGTACAATACTGAGTCCAGAGCGGGGCATGGTAGCCCACACTTTTCTTTTTTTTTTTTTTTTTTTTTTTTTTGGTTTTTCGAGGTAGGGTCTCACTCTTAGCCCAGGCTGACCTGGAATTCACTCTGTAGTCTCAGGCTGGCCTCGAACTCACGGTGATCCTCCAACCTCTGCCTCCCGAGTGCTGGGATTAAAGGCGTGCGCCACCACGCCCAGGGGTAGCCCCCACTTTTAATCCCAGCACTCGGGAGACAAAGGTAGAAGGATCGCTGTGAGTTTGACGCCAGTCTGGGACTACAGGATTATCTGGGGGTGGGGGAAGAGTCCATCATGAGGGGGAGGGGTCACAAGACCACCTCCAGAGTTCCCATTCATGCAACCCTGATTTTTTGTTTTTCCGAGGTAGGGTCTCACTCCTAGCCAGGCTGACTGAAGTTACTATGTAGGCCCAGGCTTGCTGGCCTGGAACTCACAGGGATCCAGCCTCTGGAGTGCTGAGATTAAAGGTGAGGTCTACTCGCTAACAGTGATCCCACTATTGGAATTAAAGGTGTGGCTGCGACCGGGATTTAACTCAGTGGGTCACCAAAATTAAATAAATAAGACACGAATTAGCACGGCTAATTCAGGAAGAGAAAGTAGTGAGGGATATAATAAGATCAAAACACATTATACAAGTATGAAATTGTCAAAAGTGAAACAGAATTCACAGACAGAACCCTCAGATATAGACAAACACCATCACCAACTCTTCCAGTTTATCTTCAACACATTTCCAGAATCTATTCAGTTTTTCTTTGCTCTTTCGTCTCTAGTTAGGTTGACACTTTAATTACAGGATTAGAGTTGAGCCTGGTGACACACGCCTTTGATCCCAGCACTGGGGAGGCAGGCAAGAGGATCGATGTGAGTTCGAGGCCAGCCTGAGACTACATAGAGAATTCCAGGTCAGACTGGCCTAGAGCAAAACCCTGGGGGGGGGGATAATCACACTAACTTTCCAGCCCTTTTAAAATTTCTGTTCTTCAAAACGTCTCTGTGTTACAAACACATTGGAAGCTGAAGACGGATGCGACTTTTTTAAACTAAACAATGTGAAGACCTTCAAAGCTGAAAAGTTACATTTGACTTATGATCATACAATCCTATTATTAAAACTATCTGTTGGAAGTGACTTCTTTTTGTGTTATAAAGGTTTTAATTTTACTTAAGGCAGTGAATGTGAAATTTTTAACCCTTTCAAAAAAGTGGGAGAGGTATACAACTGCTAATGCCATGGAAGCATTTCCTTATGAGGAAAAGTGAATTATCAGACTATCTGACTGGCCCTGTAATTTAAATTAAAATAAAATTTTGGGGAAAAAAATAAAGTAAAATAAAATTTCTGTTCTCTCTCTCCTTTCCAAGGTTGGGTCTCGCTCTAGCCCAGGCTGACCTGGCACTCATTCACTCTCTAGTCCCAGGCTGGCCAAGCAGAGGTAGGAGGATCACCATGAGTCCGAGGCCAGCCTGAGACTAGAGAGTGAATTCCAGGTCAGCCTGGGCTAGAGCGAGACCCTACCTCGAAAAAAATAACAACAATTATAAAACAAGGAAATTGTCAGGGTCTGGCTAAGCACTCCAACAAGTAAGTTTATCTTGATGACTTTCCTCGTTGACTTCTGCTTCTCTCCCCTTCCCATCCACAGCTCGGGACCCCAGACTCACCCGAAGGGGCTGGTTGACGGGCGCCCACCCGCTCTGCTCCTCATCCCCCAGCTTCACGTAGTCCATGGGCCAGCTGCACATTGGGACTGAGGCGGCCTAGACCCACTCCCACTTCAGCTCAGACCCCAGGATGCTCCCAGCAGTGCCGTCACAGGCGACGGTCCCACACCACTACGCCACAATCAGCCGCGCTGAGCTTCTACTTAGCGCAGAGCCCTGGGCGGAGCCAGTCGAGGCCCCGCCCACCCGCCGGGTAGCTCCGCCCCGTCGGGTAGCCCCGCCCACCAGCTCCAGGCCGGCCTCCCTCCAGGGAGAGGTGGACGGACAGCAGGTGCACGTTCTCTGCAGACGGGAGGGACGCCATCCCAGCGGAGCCCGAAGAGAAGGCTTGTGGAGAGCAGGACGGACCGATGGTTGCGGCCAGGCGCCTCGGCCCTTCTCTGCGAACGTTCCACCATTCGGCCTACGCATTCTGTAAGGCTGATTGCGCCCACTCCATGTTGGGAGCTGTGGTTTGGAACTTGAGATACAATGGTTAATAAATAAGAGCAAAGTCCTGGCCCTCGGGATTTCCATCAAATGGGCAGGCAAGAAAGGAAACAATAAATTCAAGGGATGTACTTTTTTTCTTCTTTTAGTCGTGTGCTTTTTGGACTGGTGTCTTTCTCCAAGGCAGGGAATAGCAGAAGGGGAGCATGGTGTACACATAGAATTCATTTTTATATAGGTCGACAAAGTTATCTGTCAGCTTCAAAACGGGGATTCTAAGGAGCAGTTGGGTGGGTTAGACACTAACTCTGGCTGGAGTTGTAGATTTCAGACCTGAAGTCTTTGCAATGAATGAGACCCCCCTGTGGGTACCTAGCCTAGGGTTGGGTACATGGCTGGTGATTTATAAAGCCTTTTTCATAAACAAGTAGATATCACCTTCAGTCTATTTCACGTTAAGCTCAAGTTTTCCTTACCTCATTTTTTATTAATTTATTTCAGAGAGAGTGAGAGAGAAAGGCAGAGAGCGAGAGAGTAAGCGAGCGAGACAGAGAGAGAGAGAGAGAGAGAGAAATAGGTGCTCCAGGGCCGCCAGCCACTGCAAATGAACTCCAGACACATGGGCCACCTTGTGCATCTGGCTTTAGGTGGGTACTGGGGACTTGAACTCCGGTCCTTCTGCTTTGCAGGCAAACACCTTAATCGCTAAGCCATCTCTCCAGCCCCTAACCGCATTTTAAAATACATATATTTATTTATTTATTTGAGAGAAGAGAGTATGGGCATTCCAGGGCCCCCTGCCACTGCAAACTAACTTCAGACACATGCACCACTTTGTCTGGCTTTATGTGAGTCCTAGGAAATTGAACCCATGGCCATCAGGCTTTGCAAGTACAGTGTTTTGATCCAGGTGTCCCTCATAAACTTATGTGTTCTGGGTGCTTGATCCCAGCTGAAGGCAGTTTTGGAATTGGAACCTTGGAGTTGTGTTGTCGGGGGCGGGCTTATGGTGTGTCAAGCCAGCTTCCCCTTGCCAGTGTTTGGCACCTTCCTGCCGCTGTTTGCAGTGCTGTGTTGGAGGTGATGTCCACCCTCTGCTCATGCCATCATTTTCCTTGACATTATGGAGCCAGAATTAACCCATTCCTGGCATCAACTGCCTTTAGTCAGGTTCTTTGGTGGAGCAACAGGAAGCTGAGTACAACAGCAAGCTAGTGCCTTTAACCACTGAGCTATCTCTTCAGTCTTTCGTTCTGTTCTTAAACTTCCCAGCATTCCAAGTCACTGCTAGGG
>PVHP010037669.1:0-17248 GCA_004024765.1 Zapus hudsonius
TATGGAACCCTGCAGAGAAGGACGGGATGAACAAGGGACCCACAGCCACAGCCATTCAACCAACTCAGGATAAGCCAAATGTGTTTGTGTTTTTCAGGATGCAACGAGAGAGCTGTGGCCCATCTAACCCTACCAACCAACCGTAGGCCGATGGCTGAGATCCTGGCAAGAGAGGAGCCACCACAGTCATATCGTGGAGGATCCATAGGGAACCCAGCAGACAATAACAGATGAACAAGGGACCTATAACCACAGCCATTCAATCAACACAGGATAAGCCAATGAGACAGAAACCAAGGATTTTCAACACAAAGACCCCTAAGCTCACAACATTAAAGCAGCCTTAATACTCACCCACCACGACTCAGGGAACTGAGCGGAAGAGGGGGTGGAAAGATTGTGAGAGCCGTGGTGGGGGAGACTGTCCAGAGGCATGGCACCCCTCAGTAACAACACACTTGGGCCAGGAAGACCAGGCTGAGTACTAGGATATCCAGGATCCCTTGCCACAAGGACTAATACAGACAGCCCACGGAAGAGGATATCCAACTGACACAGGATGGGGAGGGGGGGATAGGGGAATTAGGGATAACAACTCATTATTTGCCCACTAAATAATGTAACTCATTATGGACAATAAATATATATTTAAAAAAAAATAAATGTAGGAAAGGAGGAGTCATTGGATTTGCAACATAGTTTGTTTTTTGGAAACGGACACTGGGTGATGTGAGGCAAGGCTATTAGAATCACTGTATGGAGGCCCAATAGAGCCATGAAGAACCGTGGGTTAGAGTGGAGACACCAAGATTAATGAGATCCAAGAACTATTGGATGGATACCAAGGAGAGCTGTTTTGGTACCAGGAGTGGGGTGATATTGCTGAGATGAATCTGACTTTGTGGATTTTGGTCTTCTGGAACTTGTGTACTGGAAGAATGGACATGGACTTGGAACTTGCAACTGAAGATGCCTTCCAGAGTGGCATGTTAAATTTTATGGACTATTCTCATGAAAATCTGAAAATGTTAAGTGGAGATAGAATTGCATTTGGAGGCTTGGCTTATGAACTTTCTAAGGGGGAGGAGAGACTACAGAGAACTTTATTGGAATAAGTAATGCGTTACTGAAATAAGGGCTAGATGCATTCTGCTGCCCATGCCTAGAGAGTTTGATCAAGGTAGAATTTAAGTAATGGACTTAACAATATGGAACTGAGAATTTTGGATTTAAAGTAAAAAAAAAAACTCACAGCAAGTTTAACTTACTGAAAGAGACTAGCTTTAGGTTACTGAAGCTGCTATTGTCAACACATTAGCAATCCTAAAAAAGATAGCCCAACTGCTTTCTATTGAAACAATGGGAAGGATGTCTGAGGTGTTTCCACCCAGGAAAGACAGAATGATAGATTGTGCACACTCTTAGATTGAGATAGCTGAAAGGAGGGAACCTGCTCTTCAAGGTGATAGTTTATTTCATCACTGAATAAACATGGCTGTATCCTACATACCTGTTTTGCTTTTAAGAGCATGAAAAATGAATGAATGAAATGGGTCATGAAATACACAAGGTACCAGGAACCACAGCAGAGATGCCGTGTCATGGTTTGATCCAGGTGTCCCCCACAAACAAATGAATGTGTTCTGATAAATCAATCCTCAGCTGATGGCAATTCAGGAATTAGAACCTCACTAGAACTGTGTTGTTGGGGCGGGCTTATGGGGGTTATAAGCCAGCTTCCCCTTGCCAGTATTTGGCAAACCTTCCTGCCGCTGTTTGCAGTGCTGTGGCAGAGGTGATGTCCAGCCCTCTGCTCATGCCATAGTTTTCCCTGCCAGGAGTCCGTAAGCCAAATAAACCCATTCCTCCACAAGCCACTTTGTTTGGGTTCTTTCTGCGCAGCAACTAGAAAGCTGACTGCAACAGTTTTGGTACCAGGACGTGGGGTCATCTGTTGCTGCTAGAACCCTGATCTTGTGGCTTTGGGCTTTTGGAAGTGATCTGTAGAAGGAATGTGGACAGATTGGAAAGCTTGTCCTAAGAGGTGCCTTGCAGTGCTGTAAGTACAGTGTATTGGATCATTCTGGTCAGAGTTTAAAGACCTGAAGGTAATGAGAACTATAGACTGTGAGGTTTGGTTTATGAGGGTGAGAAAGAACTTGGTCAGGACTGTGCCAGAAGCAGTTTGCGTGCGAGGCTTGCTGCATTCTGCCTATGTCCTGGAAACCTGTGCAGGGTTGTTTTACGTAAAGATGGACTGGTGTGAGCAGATGGAGATAGCACAGAAAGAAAGATCTTGGGGTCGAAACTGCTGTCCGTTCACCTGCAATTGTTTGAGAGATTACAACCACTGATATTGGGCCAGCTGGTCTGCATTAGAACAACAGGAAGAATGTGGACTCTTTGAAGTAAGGGGCCTGAAGGCTTTGATCCCCCCTGGATTAACAAATAGGTAGCCCACCTGGTTCTGTGGAATGGAGATTGGTTAGAAATACAGGGTCATTGGATTTGCAACACAGTTTTGTTTTTGAAAAATGGCCATCGGTATGTGAAGCAGGTGTGCAAGGTTGCCTGCATGGAGCCTGATGAAGCCATGAGGATGAATGGGTTGCAATGGAGACCCAGTGAATTTCAGGACTATGGATGGGTGCCAAGGCGAGCTTCCAGGACTGGATGATGTTTTCCCAGACTGTGAGTAGCCAAGCTGGAGGGGCGGAATTGAATCTCCAAGAGACTTGTGTTATTGGTTAGAATCATTGAACTTGGAGTTAGAGATTGATGGTGCCCTGTTTGTTTTGAATCTTGTATTGTATTGGTCAATCTGTTTTTGCTGTGCCTCGTGTTTTGCATTGTGAATGTTCTGTGCCATTACAGATTTATTTTTGGTATTATGGCTCAGTTGAAAGCTGTGGAGACTTAAGAGTTGAGCTGAATGCATTGTATTTACATCATGTATGATTATTAGTTTGTGGGGGCCAGGGGCAGACTGTCATGGTTTGATCCCGGTGTCCCCCACAAACAAATGAATGTGTTCTGATAGATCGATCCTCAGCTGATGTCAATTCGGGAATTAGAACCTCACTAGAACTGTGTTGTTGGGGCGGGCTTATGGGGGTTATAAGCCAGCTTCCCCTTGCCAGTATTTGGCACACCTTCCTGCCACTGTTTGCAGTGCTGTGGCAGAGGTGATGTCCAGCCCTTTGCTCATGCCATCGTTTTCCCTGCCAGGATGGAGTCCTCTAGTCTGTAAGCCAAATAAATCCATTCCTCCACAAGCCACTTTGTTTGGGTTCTTTCTGCGCAGCAACTAGAAAGCTGACCGCAACATGCGGTATATGAAACAGGACATGAAGTCCCTAATAGGCAAGTGAAGCCATTGGAAGATGAACCATGGTTTACAAAGGAAACCCAAAGAATGTAAGGTAAAACCAAAAACTCAGAAAATCAACAAGTCTTGGAAAGGGTTACAAGACCCCACTGTGTGTGAGGTCTTAGTGATAGCTCTTCTCCTCTCTCTTTCTCTCTCTGTGTCTTTTCTTTCTCTCTCTATCTTCTCTTTCTTTCTCTCTTTCTCTCTCTCTCTCTCTCTATCTTCTCTCTCTTTTTCTCTCTCTCAACCTATAAAAGGGGTCAGCCTCTTTCACCATTATGGAACTTCCCCTGGATCTGTAACTTCAATAAATCCCTTCCTCCATAACTGTGCCTAGTTTCGAGGTTTATCCCAATGGCATGTAACTGACTATGACACAATCCAATCTATATTTTTTTTCTGTAAATGGACATTATAAAATGAACTGTTCTACATTCATTTCTTAGCTATCTAGACTTATATGACCTTGGTCTTAATGTTGGATATATTCAGACAATTTAACATGAAGCACCAGAAACCAGGATTTTTTGTTTTTGTTGTTACAATACCAACATCCATTAAAATGCACAAATAATGAAGATTCCATGGTTCCAGAATTCAGGCATTTACTACAATACTATTACTATGTCAGGCCTCTAGATAAAGAAATTCACTAATGTTTCCATGATTCTTTTTTCCTTCTTACTCTATTAAAATAAACACTTATAAAATTTATAACAAAGGTATAGCTATGTTTAATGAATTTGTGCTGACTTTTGCTAGCATACTCAAAGAAACGTCATCATTCACACTAATACAGTGCAGAATAGATGAAAATTAAGTCTAGTAATGGAAATTGTAAGCCAAAAGGAGAAAAAGCTATGAAGTATACATTGTACATGCAAATGATAAATTCCCTCTACATTATTTATCTCACCTAAGAAAATGTATTCACATAAATAATAGGACCATACTGTTATTAAAGGGAATTCTCAGGTAAATTGATATAATGTTCATTTGTCTGACCAGCCTTTGTTAGATCATCAGAAAGCCTAAAGTAATTTGTGACAAGAGACAACTTCAGCAATCATATTATATATATATATATATATATATATATATATATGCATCCTTATCTTTTTTGACAAAAGGTAATTATTCCCTACAATGATAGCAGAACTAAAATAATTCTATGTTCACCATTCATCTTTTGCATTTCCACATAGTTTTTTTAACAATTTAACAAGAACTCTGAAGTTAGAAAAGAGGTCATTCAGTTCTATTGAGTGTAATATGAACTACTTTTCTAAAAAAAAATGTGAGCTATCTTTAGTCAAGAGATGCTCTTTTTCATAATCACTGAGGAAAAAGAAGAGACCAGTTATTTTTTCCAATTAGCCTGTCACTACTATAATATAAACAAGAAAAAGTTAGACCAATAAATTCAATCAGGCATAGTAGACTTATTAGGATTTGAACTTTATTCTCATTATAAACCATTAAAATCATGTATAAAATTATACAACTGTATCAGGTAAAACAGGTAGCACACATCTGTGATGCTAAAGAGAATGTAAAGTTAAGACCCATAATCATCTTGGTTTTCAGTTTGGAGGCTGCTTCTGGGCTGTGTGGGAAGAGGAGTAGGAGAACACTATACCTGGCTAAGTTGAGGAGAGGATGGAATTCAGTGAAAGTGACAGCTGCAGTCAGTAGGGCCAAATACCAGAGAAAAGTGTCTCTTTTATTGATTCATTATGTCTGAATATGAAACTGTGCATTGATATGGTATGAAACTACATAAGGCTAGACAAAATAATCTGCTGGGAAAAACTTCTGGAATAGTGTGAAGCAGAACACTTCTCTGAGTTCATACAGCACTAAGAAACATTCACATTTCAATCTCCTCAGTCAATGAAAAATACTCCAGTATTCAGTAGTAATCAGAGAAAAATTATACCAGAAGAGTCAAATTTCCTAGGGGTAATGCTCTATAACAAACTTATCAAGCTAAGAAACAAATCCCCATATGACCAAACTGCCTCGCAAAAAAAATGAATTAATGCCAAAAAACTCAATGCTTTTTAAAGGTACACAACTATATCCGGATACTCAGCACAATAATATTTACATTGTGTACCATCCAACACAAATTACTAGGAACATTCATAGCAACAGAAAAATGATTGCCATGAAAAAAAAATGTAGAAATGAAATAAATGATTAAAGCAAGGGGCAAGGAGATGTGATCAGGAATCATCAAAGTGCTTATTAACATAAAAATAAATTATCTTTGAGGAGCTGGGAGATGGCACAGTAGATGTATTAGTCACGGTTCTCTAGAGGAAACAGGGTTGATAGAATGGATTATAATAAAAGGGAATTTATTGGGATAGCTTACGACAGTCCAATAGTAGCAGTCTGTAGGCCCACAGGTAAGGAACCAGTAGCTGTTCAGTTCATGTAGATGGATGTCTCAGCAGTCCCAATCCAGCTCAAAAGGCCCGATGAATCCCTGGGGAGCGGCTGCTCTTCAGTCCAATATGTGAGGCCGAGGAAGCTGGATTCTGATGTCCAGGAAGGGTAGGAGAGCAGGATGCGAGTGCAAATCAGGAACAAGCACCAGCAGCCAGGGGAGGAAGGAAGAACGTCCCCTTTTCCCTTAAGCTTCCTTATATTAGTCTCCTTCTGGAAGGCCCACCCAAGATTACTATGGATTAGCTCAAATTGACAAACTTAACCATCACAAATCTTCTTCAAAATCCCAAAAGGAATTTGTCAATCCTTCCTGCAGGCAAACTCAGAGACCCACCCAAGATTATTATGGATTATTACATTGGTCAAGTTGACAAATAAACTTAACCATCACAGTAGGTAAGGTGCTTGCTATGCAAGCATGAGAACATAAGATCAAGACCCAGAAAAATAGAAAATTCTGGAAATGGCTATGCACACCTGTAACTCCAGTGCTGCAGGCAAGTAAAGGGGGCTTGCTCATGAGTCAGACTAACTGTAAAAGTTTCTGTGAGAGATTCTGTCTCGGGGAAATAAGTCAAAAGAGTAATATAAGAGGACACCCCATGTCCTCTCTGGCCCCAGAATGCGTGTGTATGGGCACACACATCTGCACACACATGTATACACAAAATGCACAAATATCCACACATACACACAGATTAATTTTTTAAAAAAAATGAATGAAGATAAAGATTGAGGAAGACAACTAATGCCAATCTTTGGCCTCGACATGTATGCACACAATGCATGCCTCACACATGCCCATGCCAAGGAAAATCCCATTCCATTTCACCCCAGTTAGAATGACTACCATCAAGAAAATCAATAATAACAAGTGATGGCTGAGAGGACGATGCTTCATGGGAATGTAAACATATTCAGCCATTATGTAAATCAGCATGCTATTCCTCAAAAAAAGAAACCTAAAATTACTACATGCTCCAACTATATCACTTTTGGGTATATACAGAGACTCTGGGTAGACATACTACAGAGTAGCTTGTTCATCAAGGATTAGTGTTGTAATAGTTACAATAGCCAGTAAATTAAAGCATCAACAGATAAATGTAGTATACATACACACACACACACAACACACACACACCAAAATTTTTTTGAATTGTAAAGAAAAGCAAAATGCTGACATTTTCAGGAAAATAAATTGACCTGAAAAACATAGTTACGTGAAATAAGCCAGACACAAAAAGCCAAATATTGCATTCTTTGATATAAAAAAAAACATAAATTTAAAGGGCTGGAGAGATGGCTCAGTGGAAAAGAAGCTTGCTTGCAAAGCCTGGTGACATGGTACCCATGTAAGCCAGATAGACGTACAAAGTGGTGTATATATTCATTTGCAGAGGCAAGAGACCATGCCTAATGTACATGTTCTCGTTCTCGTTCTCTCTCTCCCTCCCTCCCTCCCTCCCTCCCTCCCTCTCTCCTTTCATCTCATTTTGTGTGTGTGTGTGTGTGTGTGTGTGCAGGTCATAAAACTAGAAAGGGGATCAAGAAAATGGAGGAAGAGATCTTAGGGTCTTAAGCAAAGGGAAGGAATGAAAGGGAAATGGAGTACACATGACATAAAAGCAGAAGGAGAACCATTTAGTGGAAGGAAGGGATCAACCAGAAGAGGACAGGAAGTACAGAAGAGGGGACAACTAGAAACAAGAAATGACATATATGTGAAAATGCCATAATAAAACCAATTATGTTATATATTAATTTAAAATTTAATTTAAAACAGATAAAACATGGGCTGGGGAGATGATTCAATTAGTAAACTGCACAGAACACAAGCATGGAGACCTCAGCACAGTACCCCAGCACCCACTTAAAAGATGGGTGTGGCAAGTACCTGTAATCCCTGAAATGGGGAGTTGGAAACAGGAGAATCCATGAGGCCCGCTGACCAATAATGGCACTCCAGGTTTATTGAGAGATTTTGTCTTAAGTAAACACCTGGCAGATTGATAGGGGGGGCACTTGACATTCTCCTCTGGCTTCTGCACACATGCACACAGGGTATGTACACACCATGTACATATATCACACATGAACACATCAAACCACAACATGCCACACCACATAGAGTACACACACACACATATATAAAAAATTTTTAAAAGAATTTAAGGGGGCTGGAGAGATGGCTCAGCAGTTAAAGTGCTTACCTGCAAAGCCAAATGACCCAGGTCTGATTTACCAGTGCCCACATAAAGCCAGATACACAAAGTGGTGTATGCATTTGCAGGGGCTAGACCCTGGCATATTCATTCATTCATATTTCATATTCTCTCTCTCCCCCCTCTCCTTCAAATAAAATATTCTTTTTTAATTTTTAAAAAAGAATTTAAAATAGAACTACTGAAAATGGAAAACTACAGTATCTCAAACAGCAGATTAGTACTGCAAGAGAATAGATCCATGAGTACAAAGATTTATCAAGAAAATATACCTTAAATGAAAAATAGAAAGTTCAAAACAGCTATGGTACTACCGTAAAGTGATGGAACCTTAGTGGGTATAACTTAGTGGAAGAAGGTCACACATCATCGGGTACAAGCTCTCAATGGGAATATTTCTTGCTTTCCTTTGTACATGTGTTCTATCTATCTATCCATCTACCTATCTATCTATTATCTTTACTGCTTCTTTCTCTACCTCTGTCTGTGCCTAACCCTCTCCTTCCCAGCCAACTTTCTTTGTCTCCTTCTGTCTCTGCTTTCTTCTTCCCACTCCCCTCCTTCCCAGTCATCATGAGGCAAGCAGTTGCTCTACCACACATGCTCTCTGCCAGGTCTTGTCACTTGCCATAGTCCCAGAAACAATAGAGCAAAACCAACATGGGCTGAAACCTCTAAAAACACGAGAGAATATAAATCCTTCTACCTCATATGCTGATCATGTCATTGCTGCAGTGATAAGAGAGCTGGTACATCTGACAGACCATAATAATTTTTTTCTCAAACTATAATATTTTATCAGTCAGATCTTCTATTATAAAAAATGAGAATAACTAAATTTTAAAAATTCAGAGGCATAAACTTTTCTTCAAGTATGATTTGGAAGCAGAACATAAACTATTCATATCTAATACAATTCAAAGCATTTTAACACACATACTTCATTCTACAAAGTGTGTGACAGGAAAAATTTCTATTTCTAAAACCCAAACAAGAAACAAAATGTCTCTCCTTGTGACCTTCATACTGTTTTTTTAAAGTAATCTCCAAAGGCTAATGTAATACTTTAATGAAAACAGGCTAAGAAGATTGCCAATTTAAAAAAAAACTTATAAAAGTGAAAAATGTACATGCCACTTATAATCTTGCCAGTTAAAAATCTTAGTATACTAGCTCAATAATGGCAAACAAACTAAAAAACTTTAACATGAAACTTCAATACTACATGAAAGTCATATATATATATATATATATATATATATATATATATATATATATATATATATATAAACATTAAAGTTACACATCCATGGGGTTCCATAATGGTAAAAGAGGCTGGCCCCTTTTTACAGGACCAAGCAGACAGAGAGAGAGAAGCCATCACCATTACACACACACACACACACACACACACACACACACACACACACACCAGCAAACAGGTGGGTGGAAGGGAGAGATTTTCTTCCCCTCAAGCTTCCTTGCATCCTTCCCCCTACTGAAGGGCCACCCACTCAGAGGGAAGGGCTAACTCCTTTCTTTAGTTAATCATTCCTGTAAGCAATCTTGGAGACCCACCTGTGGGCTAACAGTTGACAACAAAACTTAACATCATAATACATATATAGTTTCAGTTAGAAAAGACGAATGCATTTTAGAGATCTTCTGAACAAATTACATTGTACAGCTAAAACTTACTTAAACAGTAATTCTCACAATAGAACATTTATCAAAAATACAAAGTTAACATGTATAAATAAATAAAATTTTATAATCTTGCCTCAATCACAAACATAAAACATTTGAAGAAACTAAAAGAAATTTCCAGGGAAAGTACTATAGAAAGCACAGAGTATCTTGAAGAGGAAGCCACCAGAAATTGTTGTCCTTCTTCATTCTCTTCAAACTTTTTTCCTCAAATCAAAATGTACAGCTTGAAGGTGACCAAACATGTAGGGGCTTTCTTTTCTCTCTCTACCTCTCTGTGTCTCTCCTCTTTCTTCTCTTCTCCTCCCCCTCCCCTCCCCCTTCTATCCCTCACCCCCTTATATTTCTATCAAATTACCATCACTAAACATCATGGTTGGGCTGGAGAGATTGCTCAGTGGTTAACGCTCTTATATGCAAAGTCTGATGACCCTGGTTTGATTCCCCAGTACCCATGAAAAGCCACCTGCATAGTGTGGAGCATGAATCAGGAGTTCATTCACAGTGGGAAGAGGCCTTGGCATGCCCATTATTATTCTCTCTCTCCCCCAACCCTGACCCGTCTTCTCTGTCTCCATCTCCTTACAAATAATCTTTAAAAATATTTTTAAAGAAACATGACAGTTATTTCAACAACTTGTGAAACTCCAAGATATTTCTACTTCATCCAAACTAGGTCTTAGCAAACAGATCTGTCATCTGTACCCTGCTGTATACCTCAGTAAATTGTAACACTAGCACAGCATGGGCAACTATCCTGGGACCCATGGGGACAGTACAGGTGAATGAATACTAAGTGTCTTTCCAAAACAACATGAAGTAGATTCAGTTCATCAGTCTCTAGTCAGTATGCTATTTCAGATCCCTAAGCCAAGATGGAAAGTATATGCAATGCTTTCAACTGATATAGTCTACATATTTCTTAGTAATCAAAATTTACATTTAATCTTAAATTTTGGGAATATAATGCCTATAAACCTTTTAGCAAACTGGTCTTCCCTTTTATAGGATTGAAATATAACTTTTAGAAAAAGTTACCCCTGTAAAAAGTAGTCCAAATGCCCCTAAAATAAAAGAATTCTTAATTCAAGATTTGATAATCCATGTAATCAATGACCATCTGCTTCAGATGGTTTCATCTGTAAAATAAGCCAAATATAACTTTGTAATGTAATATATTTTTAAACAGATATATAGTTACACATTAGTTTTCATTACTCTAGCCAACTTTAACATGGTTACATTGACCCTCAAATAATCATTTTGAATAAACTAACTTCTAAAATTCTGTCTAAATTCAATTTCATACTGTATAGTAATCAAAACTGCACTGTTCTGATCAAAGATTTTCCTAGTGTTCCAAGAGAAATTCCCAATAGTGCATATACATGGGGCATATGTGCATTCCCAAAGGAAAAAAGTGGCTCAAGAAACAACTTGTGCATGATCATCTATAAAACTCAGAAAACTGACAAATTCATGAAGCAAAATCAAATAAAAAGTGTAATGAGAAGGCCCATCTGCCTATGACATAATAGCCAAACATGGTATTTTAGAATCTTTTCCCTTTAATAAAATACTATTAAAACCTAGAGAGTATTGAAATAGGGAGGTTGGTGTGGAGTATTCCAAATAGCAAATATTTTAGAAGTCAAATATTGTTTATCTATTTGAGAAATAATAGAATTGAACCTAACTTTTACTTCCCATATTTCCAAACACCTAATCAGTTGTGTGGAATGAAAGGAGGAAATAAAGATATACAAACATAGACTATATCCACTCTTCTTCTGGCTCATGCAATATATATTTGTAAAATATTTGTATGCAAAAACAAATTAAATATACTGAAAATGACATTTCATACAAAATATTCTTTGCATTAAAAATCCACCTGAATAAAGATTTTTTTTCAGAACACAGAAAAAATATAAAGATTGGATATAAAAGGACATTGGCTCAGAACAACATACCAGATGAACATAAAAGGTTAATTTTAATAATCAAATTCATAATTCATCTAATCTAGGAAATGCCAAGAATAGCTTAAAGAGATATTCCACTTAACATGAACTAATGCACCAAATGTCAGTAAGAGTAAGGATGACTAAATGATTCTGTAATACAATATGTTTGTGTTTAATGACATCAATAGACATGTAGGAAATTCACAATAGAGGAGTTGCCCAGTTACTGAGATGCCTATAAAACTATTACTAGTCTACAAAGCTCATTCTAATTTTAGAACTGACCATGATCCAAGGAAAGAAAAACAAATAGCATTAAACATATTATTCTTTTCTTAGACAGGTACATTTCAGTGCACATACAATTTTAAGAATATTATGCTTTTGTTTCTGGCACAGAAAAACATCTCTAGGCATTATTCATATTATTTCTCTCCTTTAAAGTTAACATACTTTAATGCCATATGGGTACAAATTTACTTCTGTTCATTTAAACTTGTAATTAAACTTTATAACATAGAAAACTGCTAAAGTAAAATAATCTCATTCCACTGAAAGACTTTTTTTTCTAAAATAACATGGATGATGTGCCAAATGGCTGGGGTGGTAGCTCATTATACCTTCAGAAAGAATCCAAGTTTAAGGCTTATCTTGAGTTCTCAAATACAGCAGCAAAACCTTGGAGTGTTATCAAGGGTTAGAAAGGGCAAATCAAATATACGTGAGTGAATCTATTCTGATGGACATCAATTGTTGGGTAATCTAATGAGCAACACACTATTAATTTACTGATCAATGCATCTTACCATAACTTTACCAAATAACAGAGACCTTTTATCTAAAATATTCAAACCAGAAAATACCCCTCCTCCCACTTTTTCCCTTAAGCAGATTTAGGTTGACTACTGTAAACTTTAGAGTAATGTACAGATTTCTCACATACCCCTTGCCCTAAAATATGCAGAGCCTCACTCATCATCAACATTCCCACTTAAGAGTAGCACCATGGTTACAACTAAGCAATCTACAGAGACACATCATAATCACCCAAGCCCAGTTACTAAAGGGGAAACTTGGTGGTGCTCATTCTATATGCTTGAGAAAATGCACAGCAGGTATCGACCATTACTGCACCATACAGAGTATTTTCACTCTGAAAATCTTTTCCTTACCTCTATTTATATATAACCCCTGGAAAATGCTGATCTAAACATCCTGATTGGCATTTTCCAAAGTAGTTGGAATCGTGTTTGTTCAGATTGATTTTCTTCATTTGTAAATATACATTCATGTTTCAAGCAAGAGTGGGTCTGATAAATGACCTGTTGATTCAAGTTATATTTTGTAGCTGGAGTAAGTATGACTTGTGATTTTTTGATATCCAAACATGACATACACGACAAAAGAAACTGACACCAAGAATTTATAGAAACGAACTGGTCAAATGTGAGAAAGTGTTCTCTGACTAGACCTAAGTCTCTTTCTAAGAATATGCTTGCACTTCTGGGCTGTGACCTTCATAAGAAGGTACCAATGACTTTGTCTTTTCACTCCTAACTGGGATATGACTGTAATTCTTGTCAGAACAAAGTGTATCTAACAAACATTTTCTCAGTAAGGCACATTCCAGCCAGTCTTGTGCTCAGAAATATTACCTAACAATTCAGTACTATGTTAAAAACTACATTGAACAGTGACATTACCCTCAAAAAAAAATAAAAAATGTAAGGCTGGGGAGATGACTCCACAGCTAAAGGAACTTGCTTGCAAAATATGCCAGACCAGGTTCAACTCCCCAGTACCCATATAAAGCCAGACATAAAGGTAGCCCAAGCATCTGGTATTCATACACAGTGGAAAGAGAACCTGGATCACCCATACACACACACACATGTAAGTAAGTAAATACAAATATTCTTTTTTGAAAAAAAAAAACAAAATTTATGCCATGTGTTATGGACATGCCTTTAATCTCAGCACTTTGGAGGCAGAGATAGGAGGATTGCTGGACAGTTCAAAGTTAGCCTGGACTACATAGTGAATTCCAGCTCAGCCTGGGCTACAGCACACCCTTACCTTGAAAACCAAGCATTAAAAAAATTTTAAAAAAAAACAAAATCTGAAAAATGTATCACAATGTAAGAGTATATTTATTTGGGTTAGGTGTGACAAAAGTCTTGTTCACAGTATAGGAATAAAGCAGAAAAACAGAGGATCATTACATTTGACCTGTGACACAAGCAGTTAAGACTGGAGAATGTTTCCCACTGTGTCACTCTGTAAATGGCCATAAAATTCCTGCAAATATTAATTTGAGAATTGAAAATAAATTTTATACTTGCAAAACAGTGATTATCTTCGCAAACTCCATATCTAAAATAGAACCATCATCTAGAATATATAAAGAACTTAAAATTTAACAATGAATAAATCCAAATATTCTAATTCAAAAACAGTAAAGACAATGAGTACACTATGCTCTTGGGCACTTATCCGAGAAAAATATACACCTATACTGACATGACCTGCATGTAAAATTTTGAGGCAAATTAGATACTGGTACTTAGATTTTATCAACCAGTAACTGGTTAAGCTGTAATGAATCCATACCATGTTAAAATTCTCAATTAAAAAAGGAATGAATACTGATACATGCAGCTGCCTGGATGACAATAGTTAATGTCAAAAATATTACACACTTGCTGTATAGATCTATTTATGTAACTTTGTTAAAATGATAGAAGTGTAGAATAAGAGGAAATATCAAGGGCTCCCCAGGATTATGGGGTGGGTCACTATAAAAAAAACAATATAAGAGAATGGTATTGTTCTCTGCCAGAACTATGTCTATTTGAACATAATGTATGTGATATTGTACTGTAAGTTTGTAAGCTCCTAGATTTCAAGGAAACAATAAAGATCTACCAAATGTCTGTTTCTTACAATTGCATGAGAACCTTCAACTCTAAAATTAAGAAGCTGAATGAAAACAGTGAAATATAACCACACACTCAACAACATGTAATTATTACTGCTTTCTTGTAGTAGAAATTTTTAGGTTATGAAATTCAGTCTTCATTTTACTTAAAATAAAATATACTAAAAGAGGAGTATTCTTGATAATTTTATGTGTTACTGGAAACTGAATCCCAGGCCTTGTGCATGTTCAGGAAGCACTCTACCACTGAGCCACATCCCCAGCACCAGAAGTACACATTTTAAAAAGGTAAAAGGATAAACCACACTATAGTCATAAAATAAAATATAAAATCACACAGTAAAAGTAGTTCTTACTTCAAAGAACAAAGTATTTCATTACTATTTTCCCCAACAGAAAACAAGTGTCGTTTACTTCAAAATTAAACTCAAAAATCAAGAAATTTTTGTTGTTTACAAAACTAATGTTGCTTTAATTTAGTTTGAAGGAATAATACATGACAATTTTGATCTGATTACAGAAATGACTATTCTCTCTTTTGACAATTGGCTGTATCTCTAGCAAGCCATCTCACAAAAACAAAGCCAAAACCCAAAAGAGAAAAAGTTATTCTCAATTTTTTTTCTCCCAGATAAAGAAATCAAGAATAAAACCTATAGATTTGAGATTGGGGCCAACATGTTTATTTGTGACATATCACAGAGTCATACAAGTCATTAAAAATTTCATCTGTCTCCCATTTCTTGAAGCTATAGCAACAAGATATGTCATCCACTAACAAGACAATGACATGTGAGTCAGAAACAAAAGATTTATTTCTCAAGCACTGCTAGCACAATTGTGCCAGGGCTTCTTGACTGGGCTATTCCCACAGCAACACAGAGGGCCCTAATGGCACTACCTATTCAATTTCATTAGAGAAAAACCTAACAATCTTATGCATACAGAAACTAAATATCAGCCTATATTCATATGAAAGCAAAGCACAAATATTTGTGCTCATGAGGGATGAAGTTTGTGGCTGGAATCTACACAGAAAGGACATTACTACCACTGGTTATTCTCAAGGAAGATTGCAATTGAGGCATTAGTGAAAGAAGGAGAAGCACATGGGAAATACCTAGGAATAAAGAGGATCATGGCATTTTAAGAATGTTACCAGAAAGAGTGCCAGGCATTGGCTATAGGCACACCTTGTATTTATTTGAAAAGTCCTTGTTATCTATTTATGTAGACTTCTATTCTTCTATCCCACACCAGTTCACAACTTTTCAAAAGACCTATTTGATGCCTCTTAAACTTAATTGTCTGAAGGTAACAGTAAATGACACTTCTGATATACTCTAGGTCTTAGGGGAGGCCTGGGAGTAGACATTGTTAACAATCTGCCAAGTGTTACTCATACTGCTTTGAGTAGACATACTGTGAGCTGTCCAAAATGTATGGGGCAATTATACTCTAAAACTATCCAAAGATTAAATGTTGAAATTTTTGGTTACAAGAAAAACAGCATGTTACTCATATATAATACCTTCAGTTCACCTCTAACAATATTTAGAAATTTTACTTTCAAGTTATAGTTATAGGTAAATTAACATTAAGTTCTATATAACATATCTCTGTGCATTTTTCTTACTCAAATATTTGGAGCAACTTGACTCCTGAGACTATCTTAATGCAGTTCTTAATTATCTTGCAGTATATGATCTATGTATAAAGGTAGTATTGATTCCAACTTCAATTAACCAATTTAGCTCACAATGTGCTCTTCCTGCTGCTAGTATTAAGAATAAACCTAAATATATAATTCATTTCTTGGCATGCACACTTTACAAGGTCTTTTGATAACATTTTAGCAATATGTAGGCTTTTGTACAAGTTCAAAGAATAAACTCCACCCTGTTGCTGAAGAAACCTCAGAATGCCACCGAGCAGCATCGAGAGACCCTTCAAGGTCCGGAACGGTATCCAGCAACCACAAGGCAGTTAGTGTGGTGCTGGAAGGCACTGCACACACTACCAGGGGAAACTGACCAACGACAGCTGGAGTAAACAGAGACCACTGACATGAAACACAATCTGCGGCCACAAGTAGGCTGACCACACCTCCTACTGGGAGAGAACAGCGAACCAAGAAAGGAGCACTTGTGCAATGGAGGAGCCTGGCCCTGGGGGAGACAATCAACAGCTTTCAAATTCGGCAAAATTTTCCACTTAGTGAGGGGGAGCCCTTGTCTGGAACTTGGGATTCAGGGCGATAGGCACCGGATCCCGTACTCTTGGGTTCCCAAGACAAGATGCACTATGGGAGCGACTGAAGGGGAGGCTTCTAAAAATAGAATCTAGGTAATCCAGAAATGTGTATATTTGTTAACCTATACTGATCTCACTCTCCGATGGAGATTGTGTTTGTATTTTTCAGGATGCAGCGAGAGAGCTGGGGCCCATCTAACCCTACCATCCGACCATCGGCAGATAGCTGAGATCCTGGCAAGAGAGGGGCCACCACAGTCATATGGTGGAGGATCCATATGGAACCCCGCAGAGAATGACGGGACGAACAAGGGACCCACAGCCACAGCCA
>PVHP010037670.1:0-17246 GCA_004024765.1 Zapus hudsonius
TTACCTAGAACTCATTCTGTAGCCCAGACTGGCCTTAAACTATCTATCAGCCAAGGCTGGCTTTGAGTTACTCCTGCCTCCACCTCCCAAGTGCTAGGATTATAGCTGTGTACCACCACACCGGCTATTTATTTAGAGACAGAGTCTCCTTATGTATTCCAGATTGGCCTGGACCTCACTATATAGCCCAGGCTGGCTTCAACTTGCAGTGATCCTTCTTCCTCAGCCTCCTGAGTGCTGGGATTAGTTGTGAGCCACCCTGCTCATTTTGTACCCTGTATTCCTGACACCAAAACGTCTTGTGTGTGAATGAACCTAGCTGCTATTGCCAAGGCTGGTCTGACTACTTTTGCTCCTTCCCCGCCTGTAGTACCTCCTGGCCATGGTCCTGGTCTTCCAGCATGCTACCCCGAAGCTAGGTGAGAATACCCACAGCAGCGTCTTTCTGGCACTGTGAGAGGTGGTGGTGGGAGAATGGGCCCAGCAGTGACCATAATCTTGATCTCTTGATACTGTTCCCTTTGACTAGGTTTCTCACAAATGACATGGAGGAGGACTTGGAGGAACCTGTGAGATTTTCCCATGGGACCTAGGGGAAGCTTGGTGTTCATGGTGAGGAAGTTCCTACAAGGCAGAGACCAGCTGCAGGTGTGGGTGAATTTCCTAGCAATGGTGAGCCACAGATGCTGTGAGGAGGTAAGCCTGGCTGTGGACCCAGGAGAATGCTGAGCTTCCACTCAGATCCTTCAGGGTCATGGCCAATGAGCCCACCCACTGGGCCTGGACCTGGGAATGCCCCCTCCATGGTCCTGGGCCCCTTCCCCTTGGGCACCAGCCACTCACACCCCACTGTGCTCCATGTGGCTTACCTCTCCCTGAACCACAGCTGCCATCCAGGTATCTTCCCTGACATGAATGCAGTTGCTCTCACTGCCAAAAAGTCCTCTCAATGGTCAAAAACATCTGGAGTGAAGATTTCCTCACTCATCTTACCCCACCAGCTGCAAATGGAGACAATCACCCACACTCTTTGCAAAGTGTTGGGGACCAGAGTTCAGGGGGAAGGGGGTTGAAATAGAGAGAATGAGAGGGACATGTGGGCCTGGGACCAGCTGTGTGTGAGCTGGGCAGGTTTCCCCTCTGAGCCCCATTGTGTCCCTTGTTCCAGTCGTCTCCAATACTCTACCATGCTGTAGGCACTGACCTCCACAGGGTGAAGAGCTGCCTATCTGCATGCCCATTGGTGATCAATGATCCGCCACCAGCTGGGCCGCCAGCCTGGCCTCTTGCCTGTAGGCTTCAAGCAGGCAGCACTGCCCCTACTTCTCACTTTCTGTCCACCCTGTAACACAATTGTTCTGGCCCCTGCAGTAAATGTATGTCCACAGGACACCAACTGTTTAGATATTGGCCTGGTTTCTTTCTTCCTTCCTTTTTTCCTTTCCTCTTTTCTTCCTCCCTCCCTCTCTCTCTATTTATTTGTTTATTATTTGTTGTTTGGTTTTCAAGGTAGGGTCTTGCTCTGGCCCAGGCTGATCTTGAATTCACCAAGCAGTCTCAGGGTGTCCTTGAACTCAGGGCCTCCTACCGCTGTCTCCCAAATGCTGGGATTAAAGAAGTGCATCACCATGTCCAGCTTTTTATTTATTTTAATATTTAATTAATTATTTATTTATTATTTTTGGTTTTTCGAGGTAGAGTCTGTCTCACTCTAGCTGAGGCTGACCTGGAACTCACTGTTGTCTCAGGGTATAGCTTTTTTATTTTTATTTTTAATTTAATTTTATTTGTGTGTGTGTGTGTGTGTGTGTGTGTGTGTGTGTGTGTGTGTGTGTGTGTAAGAGAGAGAGAGAGAGAGAGAGAGAGAGAGAGAGAGAGTAGTATGGGCACTCCATGGCTTCTTGCCACTGCAAACAAACTTCAAAAGCATGTGCCACTCAGTGCATCTAGTTTACAAGCATACCGGGGAATGGAACCCAGGCCACCAGGCTTTGCAAGAAAGCATCTTTAACTGCTGAGCCATCTCCCTGGCACCCTCTTTTTCTCTTTACTTCTCTTGTAGGATCTCACTCTAGTTTAAGATGACCTTGAAGTCACGATGCTCCTCTAATCTCAACCTCCTTCCTGAGTGCTGGGATTACAGGCGTGAGCCACCAACCCTGGCCTGATATATTGACCCTGGGTGGTGGGGCAGGGCAGGGTAGGGTGATGAATGCAAGCTCTATACCAGCTCTGTCCCTTCCCATCAGTGGCCAGTCATCCTGAGCCCGTTTCCCTTTGGACATCTAGCTCCACAGTGGAGAAGAGATAAAATGAGCAGCCCAGAATCTACTGGAAGAGCTCGAATGGAAAAACAGCTCTCCAGCTGGTCTAGAAATGAGACATGGCGTGACTGGGGATGTAGGTCAGTTGCAAAAGTGCTTGTTTTGCATGCTTAAGGTTATGGGTTTGATTCCCAGCACTGGGCGGGGGTGGGGTAGGGGCTGGGGGCAAGAGAACTGTAATCCTGGCACTCAGGAGATCAGGAGGAGTTTAGTTCAATGTCATCCTTTTCTACAATAGCAAAGAAATTAGACATGATTTCTTCCTTGGCTTACAGTCAAATATACTTGTAGTGATTATTATAATACAACCCCCTCCCAAAAGGGGTTCTCAGTATGTCTTTTTTTTTTTTTTTGTCAAAAACCCAAAATAGTACATTTCTGAGCTATAGGTGTAAGCTTAGTGGTAGAGCCTTTGCTGAGCACATACAAGGCTGTAGGTTCAATCCTTTCGTTTGGTTTTTCAAGGTAGGATTTCATCCTAGCCCCTAGGTTCAATCCTAAGAACTACAAAAAAGAAAAGTGAACAATAACCCCAAACTGGGTGTGGTGGCACACACCTTTGTGCAGGTGTGCACGAGCATTACAACCAGCACTCAGGAGGTTGAAGTAGGAGGGTCACTGTGAGTTCCAGACCAGCATGGCTACAGAGTGAGATCCTGCCTCAAAAACAAAACAAAACAGAATCAGTATATTTCTTGTTAATGAAAGTAGGGGGCTGGAGAGATGGCTTAGCAGTTAAGGTGCTTGCCTACAAAACCTAACAACGTCAGTCCCTACGTAAAGCCAGATGCACAAAGTGGCCCATGCATCTGGAGGTTGTTTGCAGGCCCAGTCTCTCCATCCCTCTTCTCTCTCTCCATCTCTCTTCTCTCTCTCTGCTTGCTAATAATTTTTTAAGGGAAGACTTCTTAGAGACTGTGACATTTAAAATGGGCCTGGATATTCATGGAAAGATAGTCTAGTGCTTGGTGTGGTGGCAAATGCCTATAATCTCAGCACCCAGGAGGTAGAGGCAGGAAGATTAGAAATTTAAGGTCATCCTCAACTACATAGTGAGATCTAGGGCAGCCTGGACTATGAGACTTTGTCTAAGAGGAGGAAGAAGGGAAGGGAAAAATAATTTTTCGTCCTTATCTTATGCAGGACTATCCTGTAGGCTTTCTTGCCACAAATGTTCTAGACTCCTTCAGGATATTAGCCCCTGCTCAGATCTTCCAGCACCTGTTGTAGAATAACAGGCAAGACGCAGGGGATTAAATAATATGCTGATTTAGAATGTGGATTTTAGAGGCAGAGGTAGGAGAACCACTGGGAGTTCAAGGCCACCCTGAGACTACATAGGGAATTTCAGGTCAGAGCCTGGGCTAGAGAGAGACCCTACCACAGAAGAACTAAAAATAAAAAATAAAAAAAGTGGGTGGGACTGGAGAGATAGCTTAATGATTAAGGCATTTGCCTGCAAAGCAGAAGGACCCAAGTTCTATTCTCCATTACCCACATAAAGCCAGATACACAAGGTGGCACAGAGGCTGGAGGCCCTGATGTGCCCATTCTCTCTGTTTGTCTGCCTCTTTATCTCTCTCACTGTCTCTCAAATAAATAAAACAAAATAAAATTTAAAAAGTTTTAGGGGCTGGAGAGATGGCTCAGCGGTTAAGGCACTTGCCTCCAGTGCTTAAGGCCCTGGGTTCAATTCCCCAGGACCCACATAAACCAGACCCACAAGGTGGTGGCCCTGGTGTGCGCTCTCTCTCTCTCTCTCTCTCTTTGTATCTCTCTGATTGAAAATGAATAAATAAAATATTAAAAAAAGTTTTAGATGTGAATTTCAACTACTTGGTTGGGATTACAGGTATGCATGACCTGCTATAGCACCCTCCAGGCTTGACCCTCCACTGTCCCCTGGTTTAATGTACCCCTTTCTCCCCAGTGCTGGGACTAAAGGTGTGCACCACCATGCCTGGCTAAATTCTACCTCTGCCTCCTGAGTAAATGTCTGTGTTTTAGAGCAATTTTAGATTTGCCATGACATTGCTCAGTAAAACAGCATGCTAAAGAGATTAAAAAAGAACACAAATCTCATGAGAGAAAGAGAGAGAGAGAGAGAGAGAGAGAGAGAGAGAGAGAGAGAGAGAGAGAGCGAGCTTTCTACTTTCTTCCTCTGGTACAGTTTCTCCAAGTATTAACACCTTGGCCACAGGCTGAGGCAGGTGAATCATGAATTGGAGGTCAGCTTGGGCCACACAGCAAGACTGTATCTCCAAGAAGGAGGTGAGGAAGAGGAGCGGAAAGGGGAAAGGAAAACATTTTATATTCCTGTGGCCTATTTGTTACAATTGTTGACACAATGTTATTAACTGGTGTCCTTTACATTAGGATTCATTCTTTCCTAGTCTTATACATCTTTGAGGTTACAAATGTCATATATCCATCGTTACAGTATTAGAGAGCAGTTTCCTGCCCTAAAAACGCCCTGCGCTCCACCAAGTCACTCCTCTACTCCCACCTTCTGGAAATCACTGATCTCTTCATTACCTCTGTCTCTTCCAGAATGTTCAAGACTTGGGATAACACAGTAAAGCTCTTTTTCAAACTTGCTTCTTTTCAGCTGAGGATGTGGCTCAAGGTGATAGAATGCTTGCTGAGCATGCATGAGGGTCCGGGTTTTCTCAGTTCATGGTCATCCTGGGACACATGAGACTATATCCAAACTTGCTTCTTTCACTTACCAAGATGCATTTAAAACCGAATAATATCATCTTGCAGCTTTATAACTGCTCTTCCCTCTTCCTCCCCTCCTCCTCTTTTTCTCCCCAGTGCTGAGGATCAATTTTACTTATCAAATAAATGGTGGGGAAATTGAGGTGCAAAGGCAAAGTAAACCAGTGGAGAAAGGGCTTCTCATGTGCATACTGGACACTCTAGGCCTCCATATCTAGTCACATAAAATGTTGACTTTATTTTCATGTAGTAGTATGGGAATAACTAATTATGACCATATATAACAATATAGAATAATGAGATCCAGGGCCTTATGCATGCTAATGCAAGAGATCTACCACTGGGCTATAAACTAACTATAGCTCCCACCCTCTTTCTTTGAGACAAGAGCTAGATAACTTTCTATTATGCTGCCTTGGACTCACTCTGGAGCCAAGGCAAGTCTTGAACTTCCAAGTGCTTGGAATTGTCTGTAATCCAAGCATCATCCCTGAATCCACTGGCATTGTCGAGGTCATGAACAAGATCACCCTTGCAATGTATGAGAAACTCACTGGCATGGCCGTCTCTGTGCCCAACAATGTGTCAGTCTAGAATCCTGCTTGCTGAGTAGAAAAAGTCACCAAGTATGATGATATCAAGAAGGTGATGACCCAGCCAGGTGTGGTGGGTCTTTTATCCCAGCACTCAGGAGGCAGAGGTAGGAGGATTGCAGTGAGTTCGAGGCCACTCTGAGTTACATAGTGAATTCCAGGTCAGCCTAGGCTATAGTGAGACCCTACCTCCAAAAAAACAAAACAAAACAAAAAAGTGATGACCTATGCTCTGGTCTCCCCTGAGAACCAGGCTGTCTCCTGTGACTTTGACGGTGACCCCTTCTTCCACCTCCCATGTTGTGGCTGGCATTGCTTTCAATGACCACTTTGTTAAGCTCACTTCCTGCTATGATAATGAATGTGGTTATAGCAACAGGGTGGTGGCCCTTATGATACACCTGACCTACCAGGAGTAAGAGAACCTGGGCCACCTGCTCCAGCAGGATCAGGAAAGGAAGAGCTACTATGGAGTCCCTGCTCCCACTCAGTTCTGTAATTACAAAACTTAATAGGGAGAGGCAGGAGGATCAGTTTAAGAGTAACCAGACCAGCCTTAGTAACATAGCATCTTACTTCCAGGCAAGCCTGGGCTACATAAGACCCTGTGTAAAAAAAAAAAAAACCACATAAACATACACACATATATCTGTGTGTGTGCTTTAGAGATGGCCCAGTGGTTAAAGGTGCTTGCTTGCAACACCTGATGGCCTAAATTTGATTTCCCTGCCCCAGTACCCACATAAAGCCAGATGCACATGTGTCTGGAGTTTGTTTGCCAGAGGCAGGAAGCCCTGGCATGCCTCCCTCTCTCTTTAAATTATATTTTAAAAATATATATATATGTATATATATATATATATATATATATATATATATATATATATATATGGGGTCCACTCAGTCCTGCCACTCTCCTCTTTCCTTTTTTCTGTCTGCTTAAGAAAGTTCAGAAACTGGGCATGGTGGCGCATGCCTTTAATCCCAGCACTCGGGAGGCAGAGGTAGGAGGATCGCCATGAGTTCAAGGCCACCCTGAGACTACATAGTGAATTCCAGGTCAGCTTGGACTAGAGTGAGATCCTACCTCGAAAAAACAAAAAAAACAAAAAAAAGAAAAGAAAAGAAAAAGAAGCCGGGCATGGTGGCGCATGCCTTTAATCCCAGAATTTGGGAGGCAAAGGTAGGAGAATCACCATGAGTTTGAGGCCAGCCTGAGACTACAGAGCGAATTCCAGGTCAGCCTGGGCTAGATCGAGACCCTACCTCGAAAAAGAAAGTTCATCGAAAAAGAAAAAAAAAAAAAAAACACCACACCGCTGGGCGTGGTGGCGCACGCCTTTAATCCCAGCACTCGGGAGGCAGAGGTAGGAGGATCGCCGTGAGTTCAAGGCCACCCTGAGACTACATAGTGAATTCCAGGTCAGCCTGGGCTAGAGCAAGACCCTACCTCGAAAAACAAAAAAAAAAAAAATTTAAAAATGTATGGACATTTGGGCTGAAGAGATGGCTTAGCGGTTAAGGCATTTGCCTCCAATGCAGAAGGATCAGAGTTCAATTCCCCAGTGCCCATATAAAGCCAGATGCACAAGAGGGTGTCTGGAGGCCCTGGTGTGCCCATTCTCTCTCTGTGCCTCTCTCTCTCTCCCCTCTCTCTCTTTCTCTCTCAAATAAATAAATAAAATATTTAAAAAAAAAGAAGCCGGGCATGGTGGCGCACGCCTTTAATCCCAGCACTCGGGAGGATTGCTCAGTGCTTAAGGCACTTGCCAGCAAAGCCTAAAGACCTGGGTTCAATTCCCCAGTACCCACGTAAAGCCAGCTATACAAAGTAGCTCGTGCATATGGAGTTTGTTTGCAATAGCTGGAGGCCCTAATGCACCCATTCTCCCTGTATCTCCTCTCTCTCTCAGTGCTATCAAATGAATAAATAAATATGATATGATATAATATAATACAATACAGTATAATATAATATATAAAAAAGACAGGTCAGGCACACCTCAGTTCTTCTGTCTGCCAAGTCTTTCTTGCAGGCGATGCCTCTGCCCATCCCGCTATCCTGTATCTGATTAGAACTTATTCTGACACCAGCACTCGATTGAGCAGTTAGGCCTGTTCTTCATATCATCTCTTTCTCCCCGCTAACTGTGGGGGCTGAGGCCATGGGTTCTCATAACCTCATGTCCAGATGAGCACTCCAACAGAAAGCGTGTGAGCCCTTCCCAGGGAGCCCTGGGCTGGGGGAGCGCGCAGTCCCTCTCCTGGCTAGCAGTTTGCTCCGGGCAGGATCTGTGTCTCAGGTGGGTCTGCCATCCCGCTCGCGGCCTCTGCTGCCCTCTCCCGGGTGAGGCTGCAGGCCACCAGGGCGCTCCTAAATGGGTGGGCTGTGGGTTTATGGGGGAGGGCAAAGGCGTCCCATGGAACGGTTGCATTGCTCCTTTCCATCCCATTTGCTGCACGGTTGGGAAAATCAAGTCAGAGCAGTGCCACGACCTACCCAAGGTCACACAGCAAGCCCAGGCCAGGAGGGCCAGATCCCCTGCGCCTCATCTGCACGCACCGGACCGCAGAAGCCGGGTGGTGGCGCACGGGACCTGCACTTGGGGGTGCGGGGGCCGGGAACCGACCCAGCCCTGCCGCAGGGTTGCGGCGGGACGGGCTGGGGTGGGGCTGCGGTTTGCCCAGCGTCCGGCAGGGGTCCGCTCGCTGTCACCCCGGCCGCTCGGGCCAGCAGCTGCCGCCGCCCGAGGTAATCTCAGCCCCGCGCCCTGGGCCAGCTGGGAGGGGATGGGACAGCTGCGGCCCCGCTGAGCCCGGAGAGGAGGAGGCGGGCGGGGGGCTGCGGGGCGGCGCCACCGCGGGGAGATCGCCCCCAGTACCCGCGGGCAGGGCGGCGTGGGGTGGGGCCGCCGGAGCTGCAACTCGAGCTGAGGTCCCAGTTAAAAATACCCCCTGCCCTGCCCTCCCCCTGCCCGGCAGTGCCCTTCTGTCAGGGCCTGGCCCTCTTCACCCCAACAGGCGCCGGCCACTCCCTGGGGACAACTCTGCCTTTTACCAATTTGTCCTCTTGCAGAGTTGGCCCTGGCCTGCGGCGGGAGGGAGGGACGGGGAGACACCATGAGTAAGAGATAGTCAAAGAAGGAGCCTCACAGATAAGGGAGAGCCGAAAGGAAACGGGGAAGGAGCCCAGGAGGAGGAGGAGGGAGGGAGGGACCACGGAGGAGGGGAGGTGGAGGAGGGCGGGGAGGAGTGCTCTTCCTGGTTGGGCCCTGCCCTGAGCTGCCACCAAGGAAGCCAGCCGCGGGGACCCCGGCGATCCCCTAAACTCCCCTCCCCCAAGGTAAGGAGCTGTGTGTCGGGACTGCCGACTATCAATCGACCGGGGCTATGGTCGGAGGGCTGCTGCAGAGCTCCCCCCGTCCCCCCATGTCCTCTGCTTGCCCGAGTCAGGACCGGGGGTCCGGAGCAGCACAACCCCGTCTCTCCTCCCAGGCGGTGCGCACCCCGATCGCCCGGAGCGGGCTGACCTCCCAGCCTGTCTAGGAGGTCTGGGGCGGAGACCCTCTCTGTCGGGAGTTTTCCTTCCTAAGCCAGGCGAAGGAGTCAGTGAGCTAGCTACTTGGCTCATCGAGGGAAGGGGGTCCCAAGCAAGCCATCAGGATCAGAGCCCTACCCTGGGGTCCTCATACACACCTTCACAGCTCCCTGGGTTGTGGCAGGGTCTCCGCCCTGACCCGCCCCATAGCTGACCACAGAGCTGCCCGCCCAGGACAAAGAGAATGGGGAAAAGGAGAGGCCGTGGTCAGCTAACCTTGGAACTGGGGCACCCCAACCCTGACTGTGGGAGTTTAGCAAGGTGGCAGAGTGCGCTGGGTTCTGTAAGGGGACGGTGAGGCAGGGAAACTGGGTTTGGAGAGGAAAGGTGGATAGAGACAGAAAAGCAGCACTTGCAGGCAGGAGCCAGGTTCTATTTCTGGGAAGGCCTGGGTTCTGAGCAGGCCCCGCTGTCCCTCAGGATGGCGGAGGAGATCATCACGCCCGTGTACTGCACCGGTGTGTCAGCCCAAGTGCAGAAGCAACGGGCCAAGGAGCTGGGCTTGGGCCGCCATGAGAACGCCATCAAGTACCTGGGCCAGGATTATGATCAGCTGAGGGCACGATGCCTGCAAAGTGGGGCCCTCTTCCGAGATGACGCCTTCCCCCCAGTGCCCCAGAGCCTGGGTTTCAAGGAACTGGGCCCCAATTCTTCCAAGACCTATGGCATCAAGTGGAAGCGTCCTACGGTGAGAAGGGCCACCCTGGGTGGAACTCGGCTGACCCCTCCTATCATGGGTGAGGAGTGGGCTGGGACACTTTCTAGTGCTGAATGGGGTCAGGGTGGGTGGGTACCAGTTTCAAGAAAGAACTCCCGAGGGACAGGACTCTGGGTCTTGCAGGAGCTGCTGTCAAACCCCCAATTCATCGTGGATGGAGCCACCCGCACAGACATCTGCCAGGGAGCACTGGGTAGGCCCCCCTAGGGGTGGGGTTTGGGGTGTTTTTTCCACAGTAGTTCCCCATTCCCGTTCCTTTGGGCACTGCCCCAACTCCTCCCTCCAGCAAGTCCAGGCAGGCTTTGGCTATCAGCACTTATGCAGGTTTGCCCAGATTCCTGGGTCTTTTCTGAGGGGAGCTGAGGGAACCCCCATAGGGAATCCCTGGTTATCTCCAACATGAGTACCCATATGCACACCACCTCTCCCGGGTGGATACACAGAGCAGGTCTGACACTGGTTCTTTCCATCTCAGGGGACTGTTGGCTCCTGGCTGCCATTGCCTCCCTCACCCTCAATGACACCCTCCTGCACCGAGTGGTTCCCCATGGTCAGAGCTTCCAGGATGGCTATGCCGGCATCTTCCATTTCCAGGTAAAGGGTCCTGCACTTAAGTAACAGGCACTGGGGGGGGGTGGAGATGTGGAAGGATGACCAGGGCCACATCCTGCAGGGCCACCCTCCCTCTGGAAGGCATTTGACCTCTTGGTGCCGTCTGTGGTTAGTCATGTGTGAACGGTCCTGCAGGTATTTCAACTGGCAGTTTTCCTGGGTCAGATTGTGTTTAGTGGGGAGAAAGTGTTTGGAAGGGCAAAAAGACTTTTGTGTTAGATCTTGTGAGACAGATCCTTTTCTTCACCCTGGCCTCAGTTTCCCCATCTGAAAAAGAAGTGTTCTGCTAAGGAAAACATGTGGTCATCTCCACTCACCAGTTTTCCATTTTCTTAATTCTGTGCATTGGTAACTTCTGATAGAGTCTAGCAAAGAAAGACTCAGGATTGAGTCTATTTAAACCACCTTACCCTACACTAACGAATTCTGGGTGAGGTGGTGTTGGGAAAGACACACCCCAGAAACTTTAGTTGAGGCCGTCCTGCCCTGGTGGTCCCAGCCATACCTGGAGGATTCCCCGAGTGCCCTCTTTCTACCTAACTAGGGCCCCTACCTTTATCCTAGCCCGCTGCCAAGCAGGAGCAGTCATACCTGTCTGACTCTGGTCCGCAGGGGAGTGGATTCCCGCTTTTTCCCCGCCCCCTTTCCTCGATACTCCAATCCCCTCCTCCCTAGTCTCTGATTGGCCCATTTAAGGCCCCCCCTCCCACACCCTAGTTCCTTAAGCCCGCCTCCTCTCCTTTCCCTATTGTTCAGGGCTGGCCCCTGAGTCAGTCCCAGGCTCGCTTGGAAGCTGCGGGCCCCACCCCTGCTTCTAGGCTTCGTGACAGCCCCTTGGCATCTCTGAGCAAATCCCGTGATTACAGGCAACAGCCCCTCCCCGCTTGTGGTTAGAGGGTCTGGACGCCACATTTTCATTTCACATCTCCCACCAGCTCCCTCACCCAGACCTAGAATGGGCAGGGAAGAGAGAGAGGGCATGCCTTAAAATGGGGGGTTGGTGGTGGAACTCAGCCCTGACCCGCGGGCTGTCCACCTTCTCCATACCCGAGGGCCGCCTTGTACGAGCTATAGATGTGGCCTGATTGAACTCTCCTGTCTGCTGCTCCCTTTCATGGTTGAGAAACCCGGGACGGTGTATCCAGTACAGTCATCCCTCCATATCTTCGGGGGATTGATTCCAGGGCTCTGTGGATATCAAAATCTACCCAAGTTCAAGTTCTATTTACAACAGTGTAGGAATGTTTGTATATAACCCACACACATCTTCCTGTATAAGATAGCTCTAGGGCCGAGGATATAGCTCTGTTGGTAGAACACTTAACTAACATGCATGAGGCCTTGGGCTTAATCCTCAGTTAAAAAAAAAAACAACAACAACAATAAGTAATTTTTAAAAATCAAAGCCGGGTGTGGTGGTACACGACTTTAATTCCAGCACTCCAGAGGCAGAGGTAGGAGGATTGCCATGAGTTCAAGGACAGCCTGGAACTACAGAGTGAGATCCAGGTCAGCTTGGGCTGGAGTGAGATCCTACCTCAAAAACCAAAAAAACAAACAAAAGACTAAGGTGAAGTGATTGAGGACAACACTCAACCTAGACCTCTGGCTCCACGTGTGTATTTCACATAGTCTGTGTGGTCTAGATTCATGGATCTAGTAAGCACAACTGAGGATGGTGCTTATAGTGTCTTCTCCCCCACAGCTGTGGCAGTTCGGGGAGTGGGTAGATGTGGTTGTGGATGACTTGCTGCCCACCAAGGACGGGAAGCTTGTGTTCGTACACTCCGCTCAGGGCAACGAGTTCTGGAGTGCTTTGCTTGAGAAGGCCTATGCCAAGTGAGTAGGGATGGAGGGGACAGTTCCAGCCTCCTGGGGTGGGTGTTTCTGGCCCTCTTATTTGGTCCTGCTTGATGCCACAGCACTAACCTGAAGTTGCCCACAGGGTGAACGGCAGCTACGAGGCCCTTTCAGGGGGCAGCACCTCGGAAGGCTTTGAGGACTTCACAGGCGGGGTCACAGAGTGGTATGAGCTGCGCAAGGCTCCTAGTGACCTCTACCAAATCATCCTCAAGGCACTGGAGCGAGGCTCTCTGCTGGGCTGCTCCATTGACGTGAGTGTGACACCCTGACCCCTAATCCAACGCTCCCCTGGTATCCCTTTCCTCAACCCGTCTCATCTTCAGCCTCAAACCCCCATCCTGCATCTCACCATCAGCTGTGACTGCTCACCTGGACTATCCATCACTTCCCTCTGGTCCTTCACCTTCATACTCAGTGTCCTTCGTGCCCAGGCTTTACCTGTGCCCCAGACTTGTGTTCCTGACCCTGCCTCTACTCTGCTTCCTTCTCTTCTCCATTTTTTTTTTTTTGAGGTAGGGTCTCTCTAGCCCAGGCTGACCTGAAATTCACTCTGTAGTCTCAAGGTGGCCTTGAACTAACTCACAGTGATCCTCCTCCTACCTCTGCCTCCCTAGTGCTGGGATTAAAGGCGTGTGCACCATGCTCAACTTCTTCTCTTCGCTTCTCATTCCTGTTGCTATCATTGTGCAGTGCATATTTGTGTTGTGTCCTGTAGATCTCCAGCGTCCTGGACATGGAGGCTGTCACCTTTAAAAAGCTGGTGAAGGGTCATGCATACTCTGTGACGGGTGCCAAGCAGGTACTGTACTGGGTGGGGCCTTCTCCTGCAGGGTGGGTCACACCTTACACTGGTCCTTGCCTCTCTAGCATCTGACCAGGGTTATGGGAGGTGTTTGCTCCTCTTTTGACCTCATGGCCTGGAACAGTCATGCTGAGATGCGTAGCCATGCTTACCCATGCTTGCCCTGACTGGCTCTAGTTCCTGCTTGCAGCTGCCTCCCCAGGCTGTAAATACCCGAAGGACAGGCTTTAGGGCATATCGGCTGTGGGCCTTGCTACCACTGCGTATTGAACAGGGCAAATTGATGGGGGAGGCAGGACAGGATGGGATGTCACAGTGCTTGGCAATGACATGAACTCTGGGGACAGGTGAACTACCGGGGACAGATGGTGAGTCTGATCCGGATGCGGAACCCCTGGGGCGAGGTGGAGTGGACAGGAGCCTGGAGTGATGGGTGAGGGACAGGGCGGCTGGCACTGGCTGGGAGGAGGGGAAGCCCATGGGTGTTCCTAACATTTCTACTTGAGGAGGCCTTTAAAGCCAGGGATGGATTTAGGATTGAGCAGAGGGGTCATCTTGTGTTATTGGTTTTAGTATACTTCCCTGACAGAGTCCAGGCTGTGGGGACTTGGGTCAGCCTTTGGATATGCCCAGGGCATCTGACCTGACCCCAATAAGACAAAACTCTGGCAGGGTGTGGCAGCTTATGCCTATATTCCTAGCATTTGGGAAACTGAGGCAGGAAGATCATCAGGAGTTTGAGGCCAGCCTAGGCTACATAGTGAGTTTTAGGCTAGACTAGATTACAATTCTCAAAAAAATGCAACAACAACAAAAAAAGACAATTCCATGGAATGGGGACCACAGGGCTGGTCCTTGAGTAGCTTTCTGACCTGGGATGTGGGCAGACATGCCAGGGTAGCAAGGACCCAGGGACAGAAGCCAGGCAGGACAGTGCTCTCTGGGCCTAGCAGTACCCTGCTCCCCACAGCTCCTCAGAGTGGAACAACGTGGACCCCTATGAACGGGAGCAGCTTCGGATCAAGATGGAGGATGGGGAGTTCTGGTGAGCTGTCCTTTCCTCCCTCCCAACCCCCATGCACCCAGCTCATGCCTGGACACTGTGGCTCACCTCTGTACTTGGGTCTCCAGGATGTCATTCCGAGATTTCATGCGTGAGTTCACCCGCCTGGAGATCTGCAATCTCACACCCGATGCACTCAAGAGCCGGACAATCCGCAACTGGAACACCACACTCTATGAGGGCACCTGGCGGAGGGGGAGCACCGCAGGGGGCTGCAGGAACTACCCAGGTGACTTGATCCCAGGGGCAGGCTGGGCATGCAGGGTCACCTCACTAAACCTGGTTTCTTACTTGTAAGACAGAGCTAGCTATGCCTGCAAAGCTCTCCAATTTATTTGAAGAGCACAATGTCATGTATCCTTGTCATTGCTAAAGACCCGCATTAGGAGGCAGAGGATGGAGCTCAGCTAGTAGAGCCTGGCATGTACAAGAGTCTAGGTTCCATCCCCAGCACCCCACAAACTGGGCATGATGGCATATATTTGTGATACCTGTACTTGGGAGGTGGAAGCAGGGGGATCAGAAGGTTAAGGTCATTTTCACCTGCATAGCAAGTTGGAGCTAGATTGGGCTATATGAAACCCTGTATGAATGAATGAATGAATGAATGAATGAATGAATGAATGAATGAATGAAAAAGCTGGGCCTGGTGGTGCACGCCTTTAGTCCCTGGCATTTGGGAGGCAGATGTAGGAAGGTTGCCACAAGTTAAAGGCCATCCTATGGCGCACGCCTTTAATCCCAGCACTTGGGAGGCAGAGGTAAGAGAATCACCATGAGTTCAAGGCCACCCTGAGACTACATAGTGAATTCCAGGTCAGCCTGGGATAGAGCAAAACCTTATCTTGAAAAACCAAAATATATAAATAAAAAAAAAAAGAGTCAAATTGTACTTGTCACCTAGTGCCTACACCAGGTGCTATAAGGGGGAAAAGACTCATCATCCAACTCCCTTTCTGTAGTTCCTTCTCCTTCCAGGAAGCCTCACCTCCTATCCTACCAACTTTCTCTGAGCTTCTAGATTGACGTGGATGACTGTCATGGCCTGGTCTCAGTTCCCTGCCATGCTCACTCATATCATCCTTGTCCTCTACACTGGTTCCATCTGCCCCATCCCCAGGGCTAGGAATCCGTTCCTGCACATCCTATCTCCAACTCAGAGCCTTCCAGCTCATTGTACCTCAGTCTCATGGACTGTCTGGTCTGCTGACGCTCGCTTTTGCTCTCTCTCTCTTTCACATATAGCCTAGGCTGGCCTGGAACTTCTTAGTTCCTAGTTGAACCCAGCTCTCTGCTGGCCCAGAACTGCTGATTGTGGCTGGAGAGAAATCACACCATTGAGGTGGTGTTTTCCTTGTAAATTCACAGCCACAAACCTCTAATGAGTGCCTTGCTGTTCCACTATGAGTTAGCAACTTCCCACTCCACCTCTATTTTCCTCTGTAGTTCCTGCCTTGCACTTTATTGGTGTGTGTGTGTGTGTGTGTGTGTGTGTGTGTGTGTGTGTGTGTGTGTGTGTGTTTATTTATGGGCACACATGTCAGAGGGCAACCTTGGGTCTTGGGGCTGGTGGTCCTTGCCTTCTACCTTGTTTGAGTCAGCTTGCTGCTGGGAACACCAGACTAGCTGTCCAGTGAGCTTCCAGATTCTCCTGCCTCTGTCTCATTGCAATGGCAGTATTGGAATTGCAGACGCATGCACCGCTGGCCAGGCTTTTGCAGCTGTTTGTTTTTCGAGGTAGGGTCTCGCTCTATCCCAGGCTGACCTGGAATTCACTATGTAGTCTCAGGCTGGCCTTGAACTCTGTCGATCCTCCTACCTTTGCCCCCCAAGTGCTGAGATTAAAGGCATGTGCCACCATGCCCGGCCTTTTAAATTTTTTTTTAAAAAACTTTTACAGCTTTTGCCAGGTGTGGTGGCGCATGCCTTTAATCCCAGCACTCGGGAGGCAGAGGTAGGAGGATCGCTGTGAGTTCAAGGCCACCCCGAGACTACATAGTGAATTCCAGGTCAGCCTGGACTAGAGTGAGACCCTACCTCGAAAAACCAAAAAAACAAAACAAAACAAAAAAAAAAAAAAACTTTACAGCTTTTATGTGAGTGTTGGGGGGTCCTTGCATTTAATTGAGAAGAGACTTCCTCTGGTGTGTTGGTGCATGCCTGTCACCCTAGGAGACAGGAAGACCAGGAGTTCAAGGACAGCTTTAGTTATATAGCATGTTTGACAAGGGCAGCCTGGGCTACATGAAGGACTGTCCAAAATAAATAAATAATTAAAAAAAAAAAAGAAAGAAAGAAAGAGGAGGAGAAAAAAGGGGAGGGCTGGAGAGATGGCTTAATGGTTAAAGACACTTGCCTGCACTTGCTTGCAAAACCTGACAGCCTGTGTTTGTCAAGTACCCATGTAAGCCCAGGTACACAAAATAGCATGTGACTAGAGTTTGCAGTGGCAGAAGGCCCTGGAGTTGCCATTCTTTCTCTCTCTAATAAATAAATAAATAAATAAAATATTTTTAAAAAATTAAAAAATAAGCCGGGCATGGTGGCGCACGCCTTTAATCCCAGCATTCGGGAGGCAGAGGTAGGAGGATCGCCGTGAGTTCAAGGCCACCCTGAGACTACAGAGTGAATTCCAGGTCAGCCTGAACTAGAACAAGACCCTACCTCGAAAAACCAAAAAAAAAAAAAAAAAAAATTAAAAAATAGCCTGGTGTGGTGGCACACACCTTTAATCCCAGCACTCAGGAGGCAGAGGTAGTAGGATCACTGTGAGTTTGAGGCCACCCTGAGACTACAGAGTGAATTCCAGGTCAGCCTCGATTAGAGCGAGACCCTACTTTGAACTCTCCTAAAATAATAATAAATAATTTAAAAAAGGGAAAGAGGAGAGGAGGAAAGAGAGAGAGGGAGGGAGGGAGGGAGAGAGAGAGAGAGAGAGAGAGAGAGAGAGAG
>PVHP010037671.1:0-17229 GCA_004024765.1 Zapus hudsonius
CCAAGGTAGTGAAAGACTTATATAAGGAAAATATTGAAACACTCAAGAGGGAAATAGAGGAGGATGTGATGAGATGGAAAGACATTCCATGCTCATGGATAGGGAGAATCAATATAGTAAAAATGGCAATCCTGCCAAAAGCAATCTACAGATTCAACGCAATGCCAATAAAAATCCCAACCTCCTTCTTCACAGACATTGAAAAAATAATCTCAAAATTTATTTGGAAGGGTAAGAGACCTCGAATAGTTAAAACTATTCTGAGCAAAAAAAAAAAAAATTATGCAGGAGGTATCACCATACCTTACTATCCAGAGGCATGGCATCCCTCAGTAACAACACACTTGGGCTAGGAGAACCTGGCTGACTCCTAGGCTATCCATGGTCCCCTGCCACAAGGACTGATCCAGACGATCCACGGAGGAGGATATCCAGCTGATTGGGGATGGGGAGGGGGGGGCATTGGGGAATTGGGGATAACAACTCATTGTTTGCCCACTAAATAATGTAACTCATCATGGACAATAAATATATATTTAAAAAATTAACCATCACAATATGCAAAAATTAAAGTAGATCAAAGATCTTAATTTAAAAGATAAAAGCTACCAAACTCTTAAAGCACAACACAGGAGTAAATTTTCATGATCTTAGTTTGCCAGTAGTTAGTTACATTAGCGTGTCACAATAGAAAAAAAAAAAAAATATATATATATATATACCACCCTGATTGTACCCGATCCCCTCTGTTCCTGGAAGCTAAGCAGGGTCAGGCCTGGTTAGTACTTGAATGGGAAAACATACACTCATGGTTTGCAGAGGCTCAGGAGTGGGTAGTGATTGCCACTGAGCCTAAGATTTCTTTCTGGCATGATGAAAATGTTCTGGAAGAGGTGATAGTTATGGTACTGTCAGTTCTCCAAAAACCTTGCATTTTTTAGGCACTTTAAAACAACATGCATTTAGTGTATATAAGTTATTTCTCATTGAATCTGTTATTTAAAAATAACATGACCCCTCCCCCAGAACAAAGTTCCCCTTCATAAAGCACTGATCCTCTCCTACTAGAAATACTGAATTCAGTCCTGTGCAGAAGACAGAAGCAAACTAGAGCTTGTTTCACCCATGGAAAAACCACTCAGCTAGTCAGACATTTAGACTTTTCCAGGCAAAACATTGGAGACATGCAGGGTGGTTAGTCTGTCTTAAAAAGAAAGGCTTATTGGGAACATTCTAGTATCTCAAATTCAAATGACATTTTTGTGTTAAGAGGAGCCTGAATTGTTCCCTGTCATTCCAGGACACAGCTGGGTAAGGAAGAAGGTGCTGTTGCCTCACCACAGGGAACTTTCAAACTCTAGGAATGGTGAGAGCAAGGGCTACATGAGGCCTGTGGGACTATGTAGAAAGGTACCATTGGCTTCAGGTGACAGGTTGGCCTTGTTCACCCTGAGCAAGTTTTCCTATTTGTGTATTCTATTGTCTCTTCCCAGGACACCCTTCTGCATTGTAACTGATCACTCAGATCTCTTATACCTAGAAAGTCCAGGATACCTTTCTTCCTCCCTCATTAATTTCAGCTTTCCCATACTAAAATAACATACTTTTGTCAACTAAAAGGTACTTTTAGGTCTGAAATCCATGTGACAAATGCCTGCTCCCCACAGGCAAGGCACCCCTTAACAGACTATTATAGTCAGCTTTAAGTTGCTGGGATGAACTTCCAAACCAGACACAGTTTATGGGAGGAAGGGATTGATTGAAGCTTGCAGATCCAGGGGATGTTCCATAATGGTGGAAGAAGCTGGCCCCCTTTCACAGATCCATGCAGAGACCCACAACCAAACCATCAGCACTGCAAGCAAGCACAGACAGCAAGCAGCAGGAAACTCAAGCTCTGCATACTTTTAGGTTGGAAATCAGATAATTTCCCAGTGACACCTCCTCTCACCAGGTCGCTAGAGACCAGCTTTTTATAAAAGCACCTGGATCTATTGGGGGACATACATTCAAACTACCACACAGACTAAAGGCCTGTTCCACCAGTTTATCTTGGTGAATCATTGAGTTTATTGGACTTCCTTACAGAGCATGGGAGAAGGGTTACTTACAGGTGTATGGAGACCCCAAAGCAGGCATAGCATTGAAGCATTGAAGGTCCCATGCAAGCATGGATGATGACCTCCCCGTCTGCTTGGAGTTCCCCATGCCTCAATTTTCTACCCTCTCTATACTCTATCTCCTCCAGAGGCCACAAGACCTGGTGCATCATTGCATATGGCTGGCACAAGAGTATCTGAGGCCTCAGATGGGGGTCTGACAACCTTCTTGTATTTGGGAATCTCAATAGGCCCAATCTCCAGAGTCTCGTGAGTGGTCTCAACTGGTTCTGATAAAAACGACAACAGTTGTTTTGGAGGACAGCCTCACACAGTATCATGAATAAAGTGGGGCTCCCGAGCATCTTATGGATGCTTGGTGGTTGACATGTCTATCCAGAGAAGCACCCATTCAGGCACATCTTTTTATTCTGTCTGTTAAACTGCTTCTGTTTTCATGGCTCTCTGTATTCTCTGATTCCATTTCCAAAAGAAAAATCACCATAAAATGAATTCTTATTAAGAGCATTTTTAAGGACTGAAGGCTCACCTCCATGCTTCCTTCCTGCCATGGTCTGAATTAATCCAAGCACTGTCTGCAGTCCTTGCTCGTTACTGCGGCTGAGCCTCAGTAGGGAAGATGTAGCACCATGAGCCATTCCCTTCGCTGCTTCTCTCCATCGGCATGTGTATTTATCTCCTCAAACAATAACAGCACATGAATCAGGCTTTCTGCTTTGCCAGGAGTCATGGCGTTCACTCCATGCTCTGTGGCCTCACCCTTATAATTTCACCAGCAAAAATGGTAATAAATATGAGCCTCAATCGTTGATAGTTTTCATAGTCCACTGGAAATATCCCTTATAAAACAATCACATGTGGTCTGCATTTTAACCCCAGACCTTTTTAAAAGAGATTATGTATTTTGAGCTCTTCAGGTACTCCCGTAAGGTTTGTTTTTCTGTTTTTTCTTTTAACTGTGTGTCTTTAAACTTTTAAGAGAGTATAGGTCAGTTTTAGGGACTCAGGAATGTACCAAATTCATGTGTATGCATATGTTTTTCTTTCCTGACTCAGTTTACACTTGACCTGCCATTCATAGTGTGTTCCTCTGTTTTTACTGTATGTGACAAAAACCTTCATTAGCCCCAAAATACCCGAGACAGCTGCTGCCTACCACCATTTACTTCTTGCTATGGACAAACAGAGGCCTATTTGCACTTTAAATATTTGGAACTTTGCCATAGTGTAATTTGAAAGATGCCCAGAATGGGAATTGCCCATGTTGTTTTAACCAACATGTCATTACTGTAAGTGCTCCTATTAACTGCTACTACGTTAGTGTGACAACCTAAGTGAGTGAGAAATTATCAGCAGAGGTAGAAATTACTGTTTATACCTGATAGCTATACAGCCATTCATACTGATGCTTTTTACATGAAATAGTAATTCCAGCATCCTAGGCTTATAAACCACATGTATTATTTTCAGAAGAAATGTGAGATAGTCACGGTGATGCTTTGCTTGCCCTGGACAGTGGCCTTACTTGGCTTTAGCCTAAGCCCTATTTAGCATTTCTAACCTGCATTAATCCACCTATTATTACAGGAACTGGATATGGCCTGGCCTGGGGCCACCTGGCCATGTTACTGATCTGCTATTGTGCCCTGCTGTGGCCTTTGCATTGGGTTTCTGATGATATCAGACTGGTCTACCTTTGCTTTGAGGAAGTCTTGCTCCTTAGGCACAAAGTATACATAGCTAAATGTACAGTTGTGTTGTTTTAATAAAAAAAAATAAATGGGAACAGGTCTGCTGTTCTTGGAGTCTGTCTGGGGCTCTTGGGCTGCGCAGGCAGAGTGGAGCCGGGAACGCACCAGGAGAGGCGGGGCCGGCTGCTAGGCGAGGACCGCTCCAGGGACCGCTCTGTGTCACAGCTCTGTGGGTGGCTGCTGGGGCTGGCACAGGGGTGCAGGCACGCTCCATGGTGGCAGCACAGAGGGGACTGCGGGGAGGGAGGGAGCTGGCATGCTCCGAGCGGCAGCAGGGGTCACGAAACCTGGCACCCATGGAGGCATGTCCGTGGGCCTGAGAGCCCACGGAAGTGTTACAGCTCTGTGTGTGTTCAGCTCTGGAAGCATGGCTTCCTAGGGGAAACACAGTTCCCCATGTGTTACAGCACAGTAACAGGCAAAGACCCGGGGACAAAAGCATGACAAGTTATCCCATGACAAAAAAATCCCCATTTATTATAGCAGCATTGTGGGTTAAATAGAAATTGAGGAGGAGGGAGATAAAGAAATGGGCAACGAGGATTGGCAGAAATCAGCAACCTGTGAATACCTGCTTTGCATGTGGACGTGAGCTTGGGCATGTATCAGATGGTGGGGGTAGAGGAACTGCCACCTTCTAGGCACAGCTGGGGTGCGAACCTGGGTCTATGTGGCTTGCTTGGGGGTTGGGAGTCTCAGAGTTGAGGGTGGAGATAGGGAAACGCCTACTGGGTTAGCCACTGGGGTTTCTGACCTCATTCTTCAAAACCCTCTTAACCCTTTGTCCTCCGTGCCCTCCTTAAGCAATACCAACACAGTTGTTCTGTATTTGATGGGTTTCCTTCATAGTGCTTCCATGGTACCTGTATGAACTGAAAGAATGATAGAATTATCATTTTCTAGGGATGAGGTACCCACATTTACTGTCTAAATTGATTGTTCATCAAAGAATAGCTGTATGAATCTGTGTAAGCATAATTAAAATATAAATGACCAAAGTAGAGAATGGATCCAGTTAATGTGTGTGAGAGAAGAAATCCTGTGGAGGGAAGACAGGTGCTTCCCTAACGGGACCATCCTGAGCCCTGGTGTGGAACACTGATAACTGCAGAGCAGAGGCTCTTCTGGAGCTGTGCTCTGCCCAAGGCAGGTACTGGTGAGTTGAGGCCTACTTGCGTTTTACTAATAGCAAATGATCTTCAATAGAAACCAAATTAAAATTACTCATAATTAACACCTTAGAAAAGGAACCACTGTCTGGCTCCTTGGTCTTAAACAATAACTATAAACTGGTCTGTGAAACTAAAGATAAACATTTGAATGAGCACAAATGTCAAGTTGAACCTTGTGAAATTGCCATTTCTGTAGACAAAGGGATCATTGAATATTGGCAGTTTCATATGGTGCGACCTAATAAGATAAATTAGGTATCAGCATAGGGATTAGAATTTGAATATAAGAGCTGAGCTAAAATTTAAAAATATGTTAAACATGTTGTAAAAATACTATTTCAAGAAAACCCGTAGAGTTCCTTTGGAAAGCAAACACTCTTCATAATAGGTGATAGGCCTGTAATTTTGTCTATTTATTGTCAAATCGAGCTTTTATGTGCTATGTTCCTGTTAATGTGGACTCATCCATATAAATATGAAGTTCATGGGCTGGGGATATGGCTCATTGGATAAAGCGCTATCTCCCCAGCACCCACATAAAGCCAGAGGCAATAGCACAGCGTAGGTAATCCGAGCACACCTATGGCAGGATGAGAGGCAGAGACGAGTGAATACAGCAGGAGCTTATGGGCCAAGCAGACCAGTGAACAAACAGCAAGGGACCCTACCTCAAGTAAAGTAGAAGGCAAAGAATGATACCTGAGGTTGTCCTCTGGACTCCACACGCATATCGTGGCATGAGTGTGTATACGCATACCAAAAACAATTATAAGAAACTTTTCTCATTATAACACAATTTTAAATAGATAAGAAAAATTAAACATAGGCTAAAATTAAGTGCATTTTGGTTCACATAAATATTTAATTCCTGAAAGTTACACGTATGGTTTTCTCTCTCATATGTGGAATCATAACTTTAATATTTGCATGTATGTAAATAAGAGAATGTGAGCGTGAGTGGAGGCTGATTCATGTGAGATGGGGTACAAGTGATGAGAAGTGGGGCGCAAAGATAAACACATGGTGTGAAAACAGAAAGCAGGACATGAGGGAGAAGAGGAGAAAGGAAAACAATGTTTGAAAATACCATAATAAAACTTACTTCTTTGTATACTAATAAAAAAATAAATCTGATTTTTAAAAACTGTTGAAAATTACACGTATGTCCCCAATTTCAAACCGAGATAGAGATGGTCATGAAAGCAGCAGCAGAGTGCAGTGCAGAGAGTCCACTGAGTCTCGGGCTAGGGTGGGTGTGACCCCTGGCCAAGGTTCTGGAAGAAGGCCTCCGAGTCTGCTCCCTTGTAGAATGGAGCAGTCATATCCACACGCATGGCAACCTAAGAGTATACACGCAGTGCCTGACAGCATGATAGTACAGCTGTAGCTGTGACTAGAAAGAAGATGCAGCTGCTTTTGAAAGATTGTGTTGTCTCCTGTCTTAAGCCATATATGAAAGTTGAACAGTTTAGGAGGTGTTGATCCAGTGCACACCACCTACCAGTCTGTTCCCAGTTTGTACCATGCATCAGACAGAGGAGGCACCAATCCAGCCCTGGGGAATCCAGAAAAGGCTGGCATTGGCAGGTCTTTGGCAGGTTGAAGATGAAATAAAATAAAAAATTACAATAATGCAATAGCAACACTCCCCCAACCCATCTCAGGACATGGAAGGGGATGAACCCGACTAACCAGAGTCTGCAGTTCTCTGTCCAGCTCACATGGCCACTCTTAAAGAATAAGGCCTCAACTTTGGAGTGCATTCCTTTGCCTCCTCGATGCCTGGGCAGCCATGGCTGCAAAGCTGCTTTATCGGAGGGGTGGGAGCCCTACTCTTATTCTTGGGAATTCGACGGGGAAGGATAGGACTCCTCACTGAATGCATGACAAGGAAATGGCCACCAGTCTCCCTCCTAGGCAAGCTCTGTCTTGGGCTATCACAGCCACTGCTACATGCAGAAGCATCAGAAATAAGAAGTGCCATTTTAACCTAGTTTTTGTTTATCTTGGGGGAAACTCAAGTTAGCATTCCCACATTGGCAAACCAAAAACACTGGATTTGTTTTCTCCCAACTGTCTGTGTAACATAACTGTTATCACCATCAGCTGTGGCTGGCAGCTCTTTACATTAGCGGAGCCTAAGTGGATTTGAAGCCGCCAGGCAATAACGTAATTAACCCCACCAGTATGGCAGGAATGACCCAACTTCAACGTGAGCATAAGAGAGATGCAATTTTGATGACAGTTTTCTCCTTGCAGTTAACTGTGACATTTATCAGGCAGACTGTTAACCTGCAGACTTCCTGAATGACATAGAGCAACACTGCAACCCCATTAGAGTGGACCCTGCTGGCCCTCCACCATGGCAGGCCCTGATGCCAGGGCAGGATGAGGGACAGACTGGCAGACAGCCTGGACAGACAGCAGCCCTACTACCAGAGACAGCCCAGCCAAGAGCTTCCTGGAGAGTATGGTATCCTCACACTGACCACTCAGTGGATAAGCTAGTGACAGCTTTCCATCCCAGAAAGCTGGGAGAAAAAGGGTGGCTGGCTGCTCCTGGCAGAAGACAGGGCCCAGACAGTGATGTCCACTCCCTTCACTACCTCCTCTATGCACAGAACAGAGTAAAAACGTAGAAATACTTACATAACCACAGGATTCAAATGCATAGGTATACACACTAAAGCATTCAGCACAGACCCACATATACTCATCATGCACAAGTACACACCCAGATACAAACTGCAAAACACGACACTGACCACATAGACACACACAGAGACTCCCACACATGCACACATAGGCACAGATCCACATAGATTCACACATTCATACATGCACACAGACCCATGAACAAATACACATAGGACACAGACACAGATACATACTGCAAAGCACACATGACATTAAATACATAGAGAGACACAGACATGCATAGAAAGCCACAAAGTAGAACACTATCAAAAGAAACACAAACATTTACCATGCTCCCTCTGGCCTTCTTTTCCATCCCATGGTGCCTCAGTGCCCACAGAGGGCTCTGTGTTCAGAGAGAACTGGCCTGTGACTCCCAGAAGAATATGTTGGCTACAATCAAAAGTAGCAACCCTACAAAGCGAAGTGGCCTCCGAGAGACATTCCAGATGCTTCCCCAAGCAGTGCTTTGTTAGCCTGCTCACATCAAGAAGTCCAGCTAATCACACAGAATGGTTTTCAGGGGATTTGAGACTTATTATTTAATAATGTTCTTGCTGACATTCCAGAGTTCACTGATGAGTCCATGAGGCTTTGTGAATATAGAAGGATTATCACAGACACTGGAACCAAATCAATTCCACCTCTATAGGCCAACTGTTTGTTGGGGCCAGTACAAAAGTCGTCATAGGAGCAATGGCTTCAGAAGTGACCATCTCAGGGTTTGTTTCCATAGGAGGAAAGAAGAAGTCAGATCCAGCAAGAGAGCATGCGCAGAGGACAATTGCAGAGTCTCTTTATATATATTCTGATCCCTCTGCCTGCCACCCCTCATGGACTGTCACCAGCACTACTTAATGCTATTTTGTCCCCAAAACCTTCATGAAGAATTTATCCCACGCAAAGGCCAAATCTCTAGTTGAGGCTGGAGATACAAGACAGAGCCTTGAGAAAGGTGGGCTCAGAGCAGAAGAGAGCATGAGGAAGGCAAGTTACTACATAGAGCAAGGGTCCTAGCAGGGCCTGAAGCTCCCAGGGCCTTACAAACCCTCAAAGAAGCTGGAAGTCCTCCTCAGCTGCCCCCTTCCAGTGGCACTGGGCACTGTATTCAATCCTGGGCCTCTCTAGGGCAGCCTGGTCCTCACTCTTCCTCCACCCAGAGGCTCATCCATCTGAAGTCTGGCCATGCCCAAGCTCATTTCCAATCTCAACCCTAATCTCCACATATGATCCATGTTCTTCCTCCACCAGATGATGAAAGAGCTTGGTAAAGATCTGGTTCTCCTTTAACCTGCAGCTCAGGGGGACAGAGACTTTTATTTGTCATGGAAACTAATTCTCTAGCCTCTCACCCAACACATGCTCTGAGGGTGAATATGGCGAGCAGAAACACTTGAGCATCAAATCCAGCCAGGCATGCTGCTTTGACCGTTCGTGGAGTCTGGCAAGGCTCGTGGTGTGCTGAGCTGCACGTTTGCCACAGCACCGACTTTAGGCCCTGTGGACCGGTCCAGCAGCTGCTTACCACAGGCCTCCTGCTTCCTCTGGCAGAGAAACTCAGGACAGCTTTGTCCTTTATGAAAAATGAGACGCACACATACACACAAAGGTGAGAGGAGAGGGCCAACTGCTAAAGTGGGTGCTGAGAAGAACCAGTGGAGAAGGTTTTTCCCCTTTCATAGGAGACACACGCTGTGTAAGTGGATTCATGCATCTGAAGGTCAGCTACTGAACTTGGACTTGGTCACAGGAACTTGGAGACTCCATCTGGCACTCACATATATTTTCGTGGTAATGCTCTCAGAAGTCTAAGTCTATGAGCCTGCTTTAGATGAGGAAGTAGAATGGAGGGGGACTCAGAGAGCTTAAGGAATCACATGTTACCCGAGGTCACTTGTGTAGTGATGTAGAGACTGGATTCAAAGCCATCTGATGTGACCTGCTGCACCTTTGGCCATTACCTTTGCTACCTCTTGCAGATAACCAGAGTCTATTCACTCCTAGAAGAAGTCAAGGAAGGCGCTCCTCAAACGGGATGGAATCCTTCCTACCTTGGATTTGGGTAGAGACCTTGCTTGACTGAATAGCCTGCCTGTAGATTCTCCCCTTTACATTACATTTTCCTTTTCGACCATCTCTGAATCTCTTGCCCAGGCTCCTATATGCTCAGTGGCTTCTCCCACCTCTCTCTCTCTCTCTCTCTCTCTCTCTCTCTCTCTCTCTCTCTCTCTCTCTCTCTCTCTCTCTCTCTCTTTCTCTCTCTCTCTCTCCTCTCTCCTCTCTCTCTCTCCTCTCTCGCATCTCTCTCTCCTCTCTCTCGCCTATGCGCCTATGCTTTCCCCTAACAAGCCAAGGACTTGTCCACTGCCCTTCCCTAATATGATTCCCCTGTATAACATCCTGTTCATCTGTGGAAGCTGTGTCAACTTAAGGGATAGGTGTACCTAGAATGGCAGTGAATGTAACTGTTTTAAGAATAAGTCCTGATCATTATTGTTTCATAATACTAAAGCTGAGTCTGACGGGAAGGTAAATAAAAAAGTCTCGGGCTTTAGTAAATATATAAATGCTAAGGTTTTCAATAGTAGATTCATCTTCAATTTCAATGTAGAAAAAATATTTAATATCAAGAATTTTTCTCAAGAATTCTAATTCTATCAGAAGGCTTTTGCAGCAGTCTTCACTAAGTGAAACAGCTTCTACTTTGTGTATCATCTCTTCATGTTTAATTATAAGGATTTGAATTTGCAGCACCAATTAATCAGTAATTAGATAGTACTATACCAAAATAAATTAAACAAAGATAAAAACAAAAACAATGCAGCACAAGGCCAGAGCATCTGGTAAATTTTCATGTAATGTAGTTACAACAAAAATACTCTGGGGATTGGAGAGATGGCTCAGCAGTTAAGTCAGTTGCCGGCAAAGCCTAATGACCCGAGTTTGATTCCCCAGGACCCATGTAAACCCAAATGCATAAAGTGATGCAAGTGTCTGGAATTCATTTGCAGTGACAGGACGCCCAGGTGCACCATTCTCTCCCCCCCACACACACACACCACTTTTTCAAATATATAAATAAAATATTTAAAAAAAAATACCCTGGACTCTGGTTAACCAGCATTGCTGGCACACACCTATAATCTCTGCACTCAGGATATACAGACAGGAATGTCATTATAAGTTTGAGGCCAGCCTGGTCTATATAGTAAGTTCCAGTAGCTACAAAAGCTAAATAAACAAGTATACACATACACAGGTTATACTCATTTTTATTCCTCTTTGATTCTTCATTGGAAATCTGCTTTTATGATGTGCTCAGTAATCACTTTGAGGTGTCATGGTAGATTTTAGCAATGTCAAACATGGAGAGGCTATGGTCCATCACGGCAGGGAAAGCGTGGCTGTGGAGTATGATGTGGCTGGTCACATCACATCTGCAGTCAGGAAGCAGGAAGAGGTGAATGCAGGGGCTCAGCCAGCTTTAATTCAGTCTGAGACCCCAGCCCATATTCAGGGTGGGCTTCCCTTCTTAGTTCAGTTTCTCTGGAAATACCCTCTTAGAGACCTTGACAGTGAAGATTCACCACCACAAAGAGAATACTAGTAGTTCCAAGGAGAAGCCAGCCGTTCCTGTAACTGGACCCTTGAAGCAATAATAGAAGAGCCAGCACCAGTGTGGCCTTTCTCCTGTAAGTCTCTGGTTGCTCCTTCCCTCTGTGACCATGACTTCCTAGGGCAACCGAGCCAGCGCCACACTCAAGACATACATGAAGGCGCTTTGCCTTATCCGTTTTTGCAGGACACTGGCGTCACCTTTTCTCAAGAATAGGACATTGTGAAGCATGAGAGTGCACAACCTTAACTGGCATGCCAAGTGATTGGGCAGGTTTTCTTCCCCCAAGTGTATGACGTTGTCTTGAAAACTTCCCAGAGGAAATGTCGTCGTCCTCACTCTCACTTGATCATTTATAGGAGTATTTTGAATTGCTAGTCACTGAAACAAGTAGTTTGCCTTTTGATGGAGCTGTGTGTTGAGAAGAAAAAATATAGAAAAATTAGGAAACTTCTGAAGGTCTCCATCTTTGCATCCTTCCTGAATAACTCAGTATCATGGTGGACATAAGAAAGCCAAACTGATAGTTTTTGTTACTTAGTAACTAAATTAAGTCCGCATATACACACGCCCCTCAAAATGGGGAAACATTTGCTTTTTCGACAGCATAAGGATTTCTTTTTCACCCTTGGTTGTGAAGCGATGTCCTGAAGTTTCTAGGCCTGGAGTTCATTGTTTTTCAAATGACCTAGCACACCTGTGAAGGAAGGCCCCATTTGTCAAGGTGACAAATGTGGTGTTTCTCCAACTGTTCCTGATTGCATAGTGCTCAGCTCTCAGCAGGAGGCACCACTTACTTGATGTCAGTGTACTACATAAACTTGTGCCTCTCCATTTTAACTTCTCTACTGAGATATGCTTCCACAGCTGACTCCAGTCACCATGATCAGTATCTTATGGGCCTTAATTCAGGCTTAACTGCTGGTCACAGTGAATAAACCAGAGCAGCCTGTTTGTCTCACTAAGTGATAACTGTTTCTGTGACCTGTTCCTCGAGTAGGATGTAGAAGAGAAAACTGACCCACAAAGCCGGAGTTAAAGGCCCCGATGGCCTTTCTCCACCAGTGACTCTCATCTTAGCAGAGGCTCTGTGGAGTGTGTGCTTAGGCTAACGGTGAGCCATCCTGGAGCTCTCCCTGCCGCTGCCTCCTCCAGTGCATCACGCACACCTTCCTGATGTTACTCTTCCTTCCCTAAAATCATTCCTCCTTGGGACAGCTCAGGTACTGTTTCGCAAATACTAATGATATTGTAATGTCACTAGGCCTGCATCTGGCTTTGTGCATCTGGCTTCATGTGGGTATGGGGGAATCTAACCTAGGTCATCAGGCTTTGCAGGCAATTGCCTTTAGCCACTGAGCCTAGTCTCCCTCTCCCCCCCCCCCCGACTTTCCATTCCATTGAAAAATTAAAGTGGCCCCATGTGAGCAGCTCTGTGCCTCTTTCCTTCTCTTTCTTTAAGCAGTCCCTCTGGCTGTTGCTGCAACTAGGGGTACCCCTCTCACCCCTCCAGACTGACCCCCCCCCCAAATTCAGAGGTCACCTCCTCAGAGGTGTTTCCTGACCACCTGAAGAGCAACTCCTCCAGTCACTGTCATGCCTGCTGCTAATGCCCTTCATAGCACTGGTCACTGTCACCGTCCCTTTGTTCCTTTTGATTTGTCTGCTGCTCACCACAAACTACTGGTGCCTGGAGCAGTGTGTCAGCACACTCAGTTCTGGTTGTAAGATGAACAGAGAGCAGAGGAGCCTTCTCTTCCTGCGTGTGGCTTTGACAGGGTCACTTAACCTCTGGGCTTCAGCTTCCTCATCCGTACATCAACTAGCAGAACATTAGTGTTTTCCTTGGGAGAGAGAAGGAAACTTATGGCAGCCTGTGGCACCTCTTTTGGCCACTGTGGAATCAGTGAGCACAGATAACAGCACCCCTTCCTGTTTTACAGGAAATCTTCCGAGGAACTGGACATGGACAAGGTGACCGCAGCAATGGTACTAACCAGCTTGTCAACCAGCCCTTTGGTCAGAAGCCCTCCTGTGCGGCCAAATGGTAAGCCTAGAGCATGCGCTTCTGGAGGGACCCCTTGCTACCAAAATTAGAGCCTCCTGAGGAATCTCATTCCTGCCAAGTAAGCGATAGCCTTATAGTCAGCTGGGCACATGTGGGAAAGGAAGAGCCAGGGGCCTCCTCCACCTCACATATGGATTCAGCATACCTAAAACTTATCTTTCTGATTCCAGATCTGCATTCCTAGTCCTGATGTGATATTGTTTACTTCAGGATGTTAAATCCAGAGAGCAGGCAGTTAGATGAAACAGGAGCTTTACTATGATGGGGTTTGCGTGCCTGGCTGAGTTTGGACATTATGCTAAGACTATGAAAGAGTGATTAAGGTTAGGGTTAGGGTGATGTATACATATGTACGTCTAATTAATTCAAATTCACATATGTATGTGTACACACATGAGTGGCCTAAACCTTGGTTATCACAAGGGCAAAATAAGACTTAATTGAGAATGGTTAAGAAGGTAAAATCAGCAGTTTGGTGATAGAGATCAGGGAGCTGGGGTGTCATGGTAAAGTTCCAGCCTCAGCAGGGGATAGGGAACAAAGTCGATTTCCTAGAGAATGTTTAAGGCTAGAGGTGGGGCTGCTGAGAAAGAGACCGGGTCCAGTGGGAAACACAGCTAGTTAGTAGAGAGTTGGGCAAAGCAGGGAAGAGAGGCCTGAGCTGAGAGCACGGAACTGGGGCAGGTGTGATCTCCAGAGAGAGGAATGTGGTAGCAGGTGCAACGAGGAGAGTCATGGGAAGTGGTGGCTTGCCAGCATCTATGGGATGAGTGGAAGGACAGCAGCCCAGAAGAGTGTCAGAGGTGAGTGACAGGAGGAAAGGGCCGGAGGGAACCCAGGAGACTGGTTATGTGGAATCCATGAGAAGAGCATGTTTCGAGGGGAGAAATCTTAATGCTTTCAAAGGGCTGGAGTGTACATCAAGGTCCCAGGCAGCTTCAGCAAGAGCATGCATAAAATGTCCTGAGAGGAAGCCCAGTTTCAGTTCACTGATACAGAAGGCACTGTACTCATGAGAGTACAACAACACCTCTCCCAACCCAGCAGTTGATGACATCAAGCTATGGATTCTGCCAAGTGTGGTTAGGAGGTGTCAAAACACGTGTGTGGAGCATCTAGTGAGTCCTCATCCAAGCCTTCTGTAAGTGAAAAGAATGACCAAGAGGCTGGGAATTTAAGGTCATGAGCCACCAGTGTGCAGCTACTTGTTCCATGGCCAGCAAGTGCCTTTAACTGTTGAGCCATTTACCCAGCCCGTTATTATTATTTTTTATTTTTAAAATGTTTTATTGATAACTTCCATAAATCCATACAATATACCATGGTCATAATCCCCAGCAACACTGGAAGAGGTCAGGAGCTCCTAGATTGAGGTGGCCACTTTCAGTCAGTGACCTGGTCTTCTGGGGGGGTCTTCTGGCAAACAGGAACCCAGACTTGCCTGTCTCCACGGAGCAGCACTGCTGCAGGCAAAGCTGAGATACCCCAAAATATATTCCAGGAATGAGGAATCCTTAGAGAAAAAAAAGCTATATTTCAAATGAATCACTAAGTTTACTATAGGAATCTTAAAAATCAGGAATATATCTGTTTCTTTGAATTTAAAGATTAGAATTAAAATAAAACTTTGGATCCTTCAATGCTAACTTTTGTTAACACACTAACAGAGTAGTAACTCATTGTTCATTTGTGGCGTAAAAATACTCAAATTGTCTGAAATCTCTATTTTGGTCTGCAATAGGAAGCAAATTTTTAAGTGGGGGAAGCATTTTATAATAATAAAATCGTTAACTTTTTAGGAATACAAGAGTTGTTTCAGAATTATGGTATCTGGGTAAATTTTTGGAAATTGTTGTGGCCCTTTCTTCTCTGTGCCTGAAAAGGGTCATTCTGTGAGCAGGTGGGTTTGCACGGAGTGAGAGCCCAGCTGTGCCCAGCTGCATACTTGCTTGAGATAGGGAGATACTGCCCCTTAAGAAATAACAAATCCATTTCCACTTGCTTCTGAAATTTCCATTTCTGTAACAGTCCCTCTGATTACATAGTATTCCTAAAGGAAGTATCATTCTCCAACTGCTCTTCCAGCTCTCTTTTGACATTGATGTGAAGTGATATAACACAATTTTAGAATAACTAGATTTCCAGATGAATTCATTTCTCATATGGAATGTGACTGCACATCTGGCACCATGAACTTGATTCTAATGTACCTGGGTATGTTTAGAAGACACCCAGGCCTGCTAGAAAGTTTGCCTACCATGTGACATCACCAAGTTCTTCCAGGAGGCTCTTCTGAACTCCTGCTGTACTGCCAAGGGCAGCAGTCAATTAGCTTCAGTCTACAAGGAAGCAGATGCTAATTTGGCTTTGGATACTGGCAGTGTGCAAGCCTGCCATTTGATCCTGACAGAGCCTTGCCATTGTGAAATGGACAATTTCTGTTTCAATTTAGAAAGCCATGTCTTTAACTAAACTTTTTGCTTGACATAATTGAGAAATATGCTGGAAATCCATAATTAGGTAAGGGTAAAGAAATATCTCTGAATGCTAGTCTACTATTCATCTTTGCTTCATTACTAATTAAACAGACATTAATAGTATTTTTAATGAGGCATTTTGGGATTTTTTTCCTCATAGTTATCATAGAATTTTAATATATTCACAGTGCACATAAATATGGAAGAGATATTGTTCAGAAAGAAAATGGAATTTGTACAAATGCTAATTAAGATTGGACATTTTGAAAGATAAAGCAACTCTCCTGTGATTAAAAGGCCCCTTCCCTAATTCATCCTCAGAGGGAGAAATCTCTGCATCAGCAGACTCCCCCCACAGTAAAAAGGTTAACTCAAAACCAGTCTTAGCAGTAATGATTTCAGGAAACCCCTTATTGTCCAGCTTGACCAGAGAGAATAGAAGATGCTCACAGCACAGGGCCCATGTGCCTGTAGGAACAAGGGCCATTGCCAGACTTGGTCCCCAGGCCTTTCAGAGTCACTTAGTAGCCACGGGGCAGGTCTTCCACTGTTGAATGGGGATAACCCTCACTCTAAGCAACAGATGGAATAAGGCTTAGGACTATGGGAACGAGCTTTGCAAGATGTTAAAACAATGGGGGAGGGGGAGTGAGGGACCAGAGGAGTGAGTGGAGGTCAGGGAAGGAGGAAGACAACAAATTAGAGCCAAGTAATTACATGTATATACCTATATGAAAATGCTGCAATAAGCACATTATTCTGTATGCTAACTTAACAACTAATTTAAAAAGATGTTAAGAAGAGTCAGAATGTAAAATTCTATTATTTGTTTTAATAAGCATCTTGAAAAAATGGCTTTAGATGCCTATCCAGAAATTGCTATTTCCATAGAATCTTAAATCTCAAACTAACTTCCTATAAATGTATTCCAAGAACCATAGTCATATAAGTATGACCTTTTAAAAAGATGATTTTAGGGTGGAACCGGGTTGACTCCTAGGCTATCCATAACCCCCTACCCCATGGACTGACCCAGTTTGCCCACGGAGGAGGATACCCAGCTGATTGGGGACAGGGAAGAGGGAAATTGGGGAATTGGGGACTTTAACACATTATTCGCTCATTCAGTGTATCTAATTATGGATAATAAAGAAAAAAGAAAGAAAGAAATAAAAAGATGATTTTAAGATATATTATAGCCAGGCATGGTGGTGCATGCCTTTAGCACCAGCATTTGGAAGGCAGAGGCAAGAAGATTGCCATGAGTTGGAGACCACCCTGAGACTACATAGTGAATTCCAGGTCAATCTTGGCTAGAGCGAGACCCC
>PVHP010037672.1:0-17248 GCA_004024765.1 Zapus hudsonius
AGAAGGACAGGAAGAAAGATAGAATAATACAAAGCCAGGTATGGTGGCGCATGCCTTTAATCCCAGCACTCAGGAGGCAGAGGTAGGAGGATGGCCGTGAGTTCAAGGTTACCCTAAGACTACATACATAGTGAATTCCATGCCAGCCTGGGCTAGAGCGAGACCCTACCTCAAACAACCAAAATTAATAATAATAATAATAATAATAATAATAATGAGGAGGAGGAGGAGGAGGAGGAAACAGTGTGGGGTAAGGAAGAACTGCTTGAGTGCTGGTTTTAATTCCAAAGATGCAATCCCAGTAAGATTCACTGAGACGTCACAAATCAGGAGCCACAGGAATAATTTTAAAAGGCACAAGAAAGCCGGACGTGGTGGCCAATTCCTTTAATCCCAGCTCTCTCTCCGCCTAGGATGCAGAGTAAATTCCAGGTCAGCCTGGACTAAAGTGAGTGCCTAAAAAAAAAAAAAAAAAAAAAAAAAAGCACAAGGACCCATATGCACAAAAATTCCTCCAGACCCAGAGGTCCAAGTCCTATTCTATTCTGCTCCCATAATACCCCAGTTCATAGGAACTTTAGAAAGTTCTATTCTAAATATTGGATGCCTTTACATGTAATGAAACCGAAATAGCAAAGGAGAAGTCTTAGCCAAAGGGGACACAGCCGTGGATTCCGATGTCAAATGTTCTGGTTTCCAGTTTATGTTCTTCTATAAACCATTTCCAGAGAGAGCATTTGAGCAAATGCACCTCACATCCTTTGGCTCCCTGGAGTCCCCCAGGAATGGGGGTGGGGTGGGGTACTATAGATGATCTACAGTTAGGGATTTAGGCTGTAAATCACTTTGACTGGTATGGACATTTCAGCACTAACTAGTCTTCCAGTTCAGAACCGCAGAATATTGGGTTTTGTGTGTACATTGTGTGGGTGTTCGCCAATTTCTTCCATCAAATTTTAGTGTACAGATCTTCCCTTCTTTGGTTAAAAAGTACTGTTGCACATTTTTTTTTATAGCTATTTTAAACGATGTCGTTTTCTGGTTTTCTTTTTGGGTATTTTTATTGTTAGCATATATAAATACTGCAGGGTTTTTTTTTTGTATGTCAACTTTGTATCTGTGACTTGATGCACGCACCACTTTGTGCATCTGGCATGTACGTGGGCACTGGGGACTCGAACCCTGGTCATTAGACTTTGTAGGCAAGTGCCTTAACCACTGGGCCATCTCTCCAGCCCTTACAGTTGTTTTTGTTTTTTATGGCATTTGGTTCTTAAATTCCTTCAAGCCTCCTCCGAGGCGGTGAAGTTGCGGGTGGATGCGGTCCCCCAGCAGGCGGGGTCCTCCTGTACACTGCCCGAGCGGTCCGCTGGGGGCGGAGCCGGCAGCAGGTGGACCGTGCGGGAGCGCAGCGCAGCCGGGCGGGCTTCCCAGGCACTCTTCGTCACGTTTCCATTCCTGACCTCCTTCTCCCACCCTAAAGGTATTCTACTCCACCTCCCTGGATAGAGGGTCGACCCAGATGTGCTGCCTTCCCTATCTGCCCCGGCCTCCCCAGGGCAGTCCTGCCGGGAGCCACATCCTCAGGGGGGAGAGGGGTCGGGCCAGCCAGGCAGCATTGCAAGTGTCAGAACCCCGCCAAAGGCCCCTACTAAGAATGCAGGTCAGCGGGAGGAGCTGCCAGGGGAGGAGGGACAGCCCCTGCCGGCCCTGCCCAGACAAGACCAGCCGGCCCCACAGCTGTCCTCCTGTCCCTGGGGGCAGGTTCCTGGGGTCTCACTTCCCCAGAACCAGGAAAACAAAAGGGGTGGCCCCGCAGGAGTGCCTCAGGCAGGAGGTCACAGGGCAAAGGAATCCTCCAGGTCTGTACCAAGTGCCCCACCTGCCCCCCCCAACCGGTCTGGTTTCTGCCATAACCCCTAAGTCATCCTGATGCCCCCATGCCTTAAACTCTTCTCCCAGAATCTCCCACACACGATAGGATGGGTCAATGGAGAGCCAGAGAAATTGGGGAGGGGTTGGGGAGGAGAAGATAATTTGGTGTGTGTGTGTGGGGGGGTGTTAGTAAGCTGGAAAAGTGAAAAACCACGACCCTTTAGCTCCCTTTGGAGCTAAAAATGGATCCTCCATTCACCTTCCAAGCCTTGGGGCTCTGGAGTGATGAGATGTCTAACTTGACAGGAATTAGTCGCCGACTGTATGCCGGTGCATGTTTGGATGAACATTTCTGCTTCTCTCTGAGGCAGGGCACAGTGGGTCCTGGGAGTGCGTCTGTGCACACTGAGGTTGCGTAACTATGGCAGGCCTCTAGCTTCAAGTTGTGGTAGCAACCTTTCCCTCATACTTTCCAGCTGGGCTGGCGCCCATCAGATATCTTGGCTGCCTTTCATCGCCTTGTCCCTGATACAGATCATCCTGGGTGAAGAAATCGCTGTCAGTCACCCCCACCTCACTCACAGCCAGAGGGACAGGCTGACAAGCATGCTCCCATGAGGGTGGAGCAAAAAGACCAGCTTAGAATTTGGAAGGGAGAGGATCTGTGCTCTTAGGGGAGGAGAAAGATCTAGAAACATCTCTTGTCCTCGCAGGTGAATACCTTATCAACCCAGAAGCAGTCCTTCCTTCTCTCTCCTCTGTGAGGACAGGTTCAGACCCCAACCACATGGATGGAGGTGATGCTGAGGATCAAAGGGAAGTATCCACCCCACCCTGAAACCCAGACCTGGTCCTCACTGTAAGGGACATTGAGTCAAAAAGAAACTGAGCAGGAAGATAAATGAAGCAACGATGTGGTTGATGACTTTATTGTTGCATTAAAAAACACAGGCTGTTTCTGCCTCTTCCTCCTCCCCTCCAAGTGGGTTCACAGCAGTTAAAGAAAAATAATAATTCCTACATTTTCCTCTAGAGAGGGCAGCTGCCTAGAAAGATAGGCAGCCAAGAAACCTAGATCTATAAAGAGGGGGCGCAGAAGAAAACCTATCCAAAGCCCCACCCACAGACCTTAGGGTTCAGAGACTCTATAAGGGGAACATCTGTGTCCCTACCACCAACACCCATGTGAAAGTTCCCCTAAGGATGGTCACTGGAAGAGCAGCACAGGGAGGGGGTGGCTGGTTTTGATGGGTGGAGAAAGCACCCCACACCCATAGCTCTCTCCTTTCTCTCCCTCTGTATCTGGTCAGGCAACCTTCAGGCATGGCCAGCTCCACTCTGGCCCTCAGCTCTCTTCGAGGGAGGGGACCTCTGGCTGGGTTAGCAGGAGATGGGGACACAGGGAGAGTAAAGACTCTTACTTCTTAAACTACCCAGGCTCCTGAGTCCCACGGGGATGGTCACCCTGTCCCTTTGAAGGAGGAGCCCTTTCTACAAATATTTCCTACCTGGACCCCAGCCTCTCTTTCCATACAGCTCCCAGTCCTTGGACTGGGCTCCAGCATTCCCAGTGTTAGATGAGATGCTGTGGGTCCCAGACCTTGGACAGGTTGAACAAGATGGGGTCTCAGGAGACCCCAGGCTCAGTAGAGAAACACATACACATACACAGATACACACAACACACATGTACACATTCATGCCCTAATTATTAAATAAAATACCCTTTGCTTATAACTTAAAAAATGAATACACAGCTAATCCCTGCAGAGGGTTCTGGATGGAGAGAGGGGAGCAAGAGGAAGAAGGCCTCTTCCTTAAGCCTGGAAGTGACTCCCAGCCCTAGGGTCCTGTAGCCTTCCAGACCCTTCCCTGTATCTGCTTCTTTCCCTTCTGCCCAGCTCAGCCTCTGCTGGGCATCTATCCTCCCCATGCCCATAATCAAAATCCAAAGGTATCTCTAGCTTCTAAAGGAGAAGGGAACCCCTCCCGGTGAGGAATGCCGCCTTCGTATAGAAGGGGAGTTCCCTCTGGAGATGGGGGGGACACACTATAGCAATGGTAGGGGACATGGAATGTTAAGCAAGAAAGAACAGGACAGTAATGTCCAGGCAGGGGTAGGTCCTCTACTGTAGTCTTTCTGCTGGGACAACTCCAAGCAGTCAAACCCTGCTCCCTTCCAAGGAGAAGGGACAGGATAGGGACCTAAGGGTGTGTGTGTGGTGGGGGGGTACTATGTTAATTCTAGAGCTGGTGCTACTGGCCACCTTTAAAAACTACTTAAAATAATGGATGGGGAGTGTGGACTCCTGAAGTTGATTTTTTTTTTAAAAGACTAAGAGTTAAGAACTGAATCGGAGTTGAAGGAGAAAGAAGGGCTAGTTTGTCCCCTCCTCCGTCTTGGTCATCCACTCCTCACAGCTCTGGCTGGGAAGCTATTCCCTCATCTTTCCTGGCTCCATCAGGCTGGATCTGGAATGGTTATAAGGAATCTCATGAAGGGAAGTATTTCCACAGTAATAACCCTCCAAGCTAGATAGACACCTCTCAAGGGGTCCCCCAGACTCCCTTGCACTCCATCTCTGCTTTCCCTCTGGAAACCCTAGAGGCAGAAGCACTAGACGGGGGATGAAAGGGATCTGGGCTGCAGGGCGGCTCTGAGGCGCTTTTAAGTCCGGGTTCCCAGGCGCTAGGGACGTGTCCAGACAGCTACCCCCAGCGCCCCGAGCCGGTCCCGCTCCCCTCAGTTCCCGGGACGCGCCATCGCCTCCCTTCCACCCCTAGACGAGGTAGGGGTGCCCCATCCCAAACCCGGGGCAGCTCGGGGGTCAGTAAAATAGTGAAGGGGAAGAACCAGCAGCAGGTGCACATCTGTCCGTCTAAACAGTCACACGCCTCAGCCATCCAGTCCCCAGAGACTTGAAACCCCCCTAGCGTCCCTCTCCCTGTCCCCTCACCAATTTTCCTCCCCAACAATAAATAACCACCTTCTTCCTCAGCTCGCCCCCCACCCAAGGACGTCGGACCTAGGGATCGCTGGCGATGCCCCCAGGAGACGCACAGGGGGCTCAGTTGGAGGGCGTCGCGTTGCCCTCGGCCTCGCGTTTGCCTTTGCCCCCGGGTGGCTCCACCGCGCCCCCGGCCTTGGCCTCGCCCGAGGCCGGCCCGGCAGCCTCCTCTTTGGCGCCCTCGTGGGTTTTCATGTGCTTGGCCAGGTGGTCGCTGCGCATGAAGACTCGGCTGCAAACCGCACAGGGGAACTTCTTGGTGCCCGTGTGCGTCTGCAGATGGCGCTGCAGCTCGTCGGAGCGCGTGAAGCGCTTGCCGCAGAAAAGCCAGTTGCACACGAAGGGACGGTCGCCGCTGTGCCAGCGCAGGTGCGCCTTCAGGTGCGACGTCTTGGCGTAGGCTTTCCCGCAGCCTGGGATATGGCAATTGTGCAAATGCTTCTTTTTGCTCCCATCGGGCCCGCACGGAGCCCCTAGTCGCTCGGCCTCCAGACAGTTGGGACAGCGACACACCGTCTGGCCGGAGCTGCGGGGCACCGATCGCCGGGAGCCTTTGGGTCGGGTCGCCGCATCCAAACTGGAATCCAGCCCTTGGGACTCGGGTGCAGCCGCTTCCAAAGCCTTTGCCCCGTCGGGCGGCCCCAGGAGGTGCTGCCCTCCGGCGGCTGGGAGGAGGTGGTGCGGGTGCGGGTGCGGGTGGGGCGGCGGAGCGCAGAGCTGGTGGTCTCCGACGTAGCCCCCCAAACCAGCCTGAAGCGCCCCCGGGTGGCCAGGTGAGGTCAGCGCGCCCTGAGTGTGGGGGAGGTCCATCCAGCTGGTACCCGGATGAAGGTCCCACCAGGAGCCATCCTCCGTGCCTGGGTGAGTCGGTCGGAACCACGATTCGTAATGGTGTGACATATCAGGCTGCAGGAGCTTGGAAAAGGGTCCCGGGGCCAAAGGACTGTCACTCTCCAGATCCTCGCAAGTTACCCGCGAGGAGGCCCCTGGCAGCTCATAGCCCTGTGAGAAGTCTACCTCCGGGCCCAGAGGGAGGCTCTGCAGCTCTCCAGGCTGCAGCGGGGAGGGGTAGTCCCCTGCCTCCGGGCTCGTGTGGCCCTGGTATGTTTGGAGAGGCTGCAGGTCTAGGCGCGGCGGCGAGGTGTGAGGAGCGTCCGTGTGCTGGCTGCCCAGAGAGCCACAGACAGCGGTTAGCATTGCCGGGATCTGGGGTGGGGTGGGGGCAGGGACGGTCAGGGGCACCTCAGATGGGACCTAAAAGAGACAACGAAGAGAAATGAAGAAGGTAACCAGTTGACTTTTCGTCCCAGCCCAGGTCCCCTCCTTACTGGGCCCCAGGTGAAAATGAGTGGTGGGCCTCTGGGTGAGACCACAGATCACTTAGAACCTAGAAGTACTAGGAATGTGAAAGCTTGGTCAGGGCACGGGATGGGCCTCCCTCTAATCTCCCTCCCTTAGGAACCTACTAATACTGGAGTTCTGCTTGTTCCAGGGTGGCAGAGCGTGATGCCAGTACCATCCCCACCCAGTTGCCTGAGCATCTCTCACTGTAGGACCTGCAGCCAGCCCAAATGGATGATCTAGATTATCAAAGCTTCCCCAGCTTAAGTTAGGGCACAGATAGGAAGGGGTGTGTGTGTGTCTAAGTCTGGAAGCTTCCCGCGACTTGCCCTTCAGAAAGCCCAAAGTAGGTCCTGAATTTTTTAAGAGCCCATCACAGACTTTGTTCAGCAAGGAAGAGGGTTTCATCTCTACACACTTCCCTGGCTCCTTGCCTGGCTTGGTTGACTCTGATCCACAAAGCCACTTCCACACACAGCCCCTCTGTATGAAGCCAGGAGGGGTGGGATTCCCCAGAGGAGGGGGTTGCCCAGAGAAGAAATGTCAGTACACTCAGGAAGGTAAAACTGCCACCCCATGAAAGGAGGAGCGTCAGAATTCAGGAAAAGAAGGCCAGCAAGGGAAGCTGTATTGTAATCCCAGGTTTAAGGGCAGCAACTGCCCAGAGATTATCTCAAGAGCATGGAAAAGAAAGAAGAAAGAAAGAAAGAAAGAAAGAAAGAAAGAAAGAAAGAAAGAAAGAAAGAAAGAAAGAAAGAGAAAGGTCTAGTATGGTGAGGAAGCAGAGGTAAGAGAATCGTCATGAGTTCCCCACTCTGAGACTACATAGTGAATTCCTGGTCAGCCTGGCTAGAGTGAGACCCTACCTCAAAAAGCAAAAAACAGAGCTGGAGAGCTGGCTCAGCAGTTAAGGCACTTGTCCCCAGTGCCTAAGGCCCCGGGTTCAATTCCCCAGGACCCACATATGCCAGACCCACAAGGTGGTGGCCCTGGTTCTCTCTCTCTCTCTCTCTCTCTCTCTCTCTCTCTCTCTCTCTCTCTCTCTCTCTCTCTCTATCTCTCTGCTTGAAAATGAATAAATATTTTAAAAAAGCAAAAAACAAACAAACAAAAAAGGATTTGGATTTGGAGCAGTGACTTGAATGAAGGTGTCCATTTATTTATTGTCAATAAATAAATTAAACAAGGGCTCTTTCTTGAACCATTAGAAACCCAAGGCCCAGCAGAAACCTCAAGACACAACCTGAGTGTAGTAATGCAGACTTGCAATCCAGTACTGAGGGAGGCAGAATGAAGCTGTCCAGCCTGGACTTCCATAGTAATATGCCAGAAGGAAGGAAGGAGAAGGAAAGGGGCAAGCCGTTTAACTCCCAGCACGCCAGAGGAAGATCAGCTTAGGCTCCACAGTGAGACCTTGTCAGAGAGAGACCTAAAGACACCCCCCACACACACACACACACCTTTTTTCTCCACTATACATCTTCTACCTTTCCACCTCTCCCTAAGACCTGGGACCCTTGCCCGTGTGTGGGCATGTGTGGAGGAAGCCACTGATTTAGAGCAAGGTCTTTTCCTTCTTTTCCGTCCCGCAGCAGGGCTCAGCGGACCCTAGCACCTTCCGCCTCGGGGACCCGGCAGGAAGGTGGCATGATAGTCTGGGAGAGGCAGAGAAAAGGAGGGCCCGGGCGCCTACTCAGGCTCTGCTGCCTCACCACAAGAAAGGAACAGGGTGAACAGCAGGAACGGAGCCGCAGGCCGGGGCGGGGCAGCCCAGGAGGGGCTGGCCAGGAGCAGTGAGGCCTGGGACCCTAATAGCTTTTGGCGCCTGGGAACTGCCCCAGGGACTGGGGGATGGGGAGGCTAGGATGATCCAGGCTCCAGAGGGGCCTCTCTCCACCGAAAGTCCAAGCCCAGGCCTGGGGTGCAATGGCTTGCTACCAAGATTTCAGGAAAAGAAAGTAGAGCGAGCCCCACGGCTCCCCAATTCAGAAGGAAGGTAGAGACACTCTGACGTCCTGTTCAGCCGGCAACTTCTCCCCGTTCCCAGAGCCCAGGCCGTGGGGATTTTCTTTCTCTCGGTTCGCAATATTCCAATCCTCCGGTTGTCCCAGTCGCTCCAGTTTCCCCAGTTCCCAGTCTCCTCTGTTCCTCCAGTCTCTCCCGTTCCCCTGGTTTTCCCTCTTCCGGGGCTCTGAGCCCCTCGAATCCTTTAGGACCACCAGCCCCCCGAGGTCCGGGGAGGCTGCAGCGTGTTTTTCCCCCGGATCTGGGCCTCGCTCCCCCCCCACCCCCCCGCCTCCCCGACCACCGGGACCCAGCGGGACCCTACCTGGAGGCTGCGCTCGAGCTCCGCGCACGTCTGGCTGGCTCGCTACCGAGCCGCGCTCATGGACCCCGCGCGAGGGGACCGAAGCCCGGGGCGAGCGGGAGCCCAGAAGACCGACCGGAGCCGGCGACGGGAGGGCGGAGGGCGGGCTGGAACGAGCGAACGTGCGAGGCCAGCTCCGCCCGTGACTCACCGCGCTCTCTGCCGGCATCCTCTGCCCTGCGCTCCTTTTTCCCCCGAACTCGCGGCCCCGCCCACCTCACCTGCGGCCGCCTTTAACCCTTGCGGGCTCGGCCGGACCAGGGCTCAGCCCCGCGCGAGGAGGGGGCGGGCGAGGAGGAGGAGGGGTGGCTCATCGGGCAGCGTCCAGCCCGCGCTCGCTCGCTCCTCCCGGGTCCCCTCCACTCCCTGGGCCAGGGGGCTCGGGTGGGGGTGTTCCCAGGTTCTGGGACCCTCCCCGTCCAGGGGGAAGCTGGCTGTGTCGAGTCAGATCCACGGTGGGATGGATGCTACGGAACCACGCTTAGGCTGCAGGTGGCTTTGTGCGCTCCTGACCGCGATGGAACCCAGAGGAGAAGAAGGATATGGGTTGGAGCGCCAAGTATGTGTTCGGTGCACTCCTAACCCTAGGCCGGGAGAGATGTACCTTGGATGCTTCCCATCACCACCATCCGCAGAAAGTTTCCCCTCTCGATTTCCCGTTTTCCTTCCCTGACAGCTCGCCTTTCAGGACTAAGCGCCCTCCCACCAACTTCTTCCCCATTTTCGGACCGACTTCGGGGTCTTTCCCCAACTCATCTCCCAGCCACCCCCCCACGCACACACTCCTGGTCTTAGGCGGCTGCTCCGCAGTCTATTTCTCTGACCCTTCTGCCCTCCTTGCCCTCTGAAGTTCTCAGCCGGGGTCTGATACCCAACGCCCCTGCTCACCTGGATCTGAGAGTTGGGAAGGAACCTGAGCGGCCAGGGGAAGGGACATTTCGGCAAAGGATTGTGAGAGTCTTTGCCACCAGCTGGTCCTGATTCTCACCCGAATATCTAAGTCTGAGAGGAAAGATCTTGGATTCTTTTGAGAAAAACTTTTGTACATAAACAATGCTACATGGTGGTAACCTTCCAGGGCATTTGCGACGCTCATCTAAAAACCTGTCAAGATCGGGATGGGTGGAGGTTATGACATTCCCCCCTCCCCCAGTTCTGGTGGGCCCGGGAGTCCCCCCAGCTCCCTACTCTACTGGCTTGTGCTCTGAGTAACTCTGGGCGCCCTTATGTTGCCTCCCAAGCCTGCGTATTGACTTTCTGCAATCACTCCTTTTTCAAGGGATTTCTAAAGAATTGTCGCATTTCTTTCGTTGCCGAAAATGGCTTCCTCTATGCGTTTTTTCATTAGCTGGGTTTTTTTTTTTCGTTTGCTTTGTTTTTTTGAGGTAGGGTCTCTCTGTAGCCCAGGCTGACCTGGAACTCACTATGTAGCCTCAGGTTGGTCTCGAACTTGTGGCAATCCTCCTACCTCTGGCTCCCAAGTGCTGGTATTAAAGGCATGGGCCACCTCACCCAGCTTTCCCTTAGCTGTTTTTGTTTTGTTTTGTTTTTGAGGGGCAGATTCTTACTCTAGCTTAGGCTGATCTGTACCCCAGGCTGGCATCGAACCCTAGCACACTCCTACCTCAGTCTTCAAATTCTGGAATTATAGATGGGAGCTACCATGACTGGCTCTCCTCCCATTCTCTCTCTCTCTCTCTCTCTCTCTCTCTCTCTCTCTCTCTCTCTCTCTCTCTCTCTCTCTCTCTCTCCACCCCCAGTCAATTTCCAAGAGTTCAGCTATAAATTGGGCTGATTTATTCTCATCTCTATAGTCTATAGTCCCTCCTTTTTCTTCTTTTCCTTGATTTCTGAGTTTTTGAGATAAGATCTCACTTTGTAGCCCAGGCTGGACTCAAATTTGCAGTGATCCTCCTGCTTCAGCCTCACAAATTCTGGAATTATAGATATGAGGCACCCTGCCAGGTTTACAGTCCCCATTTCATCCCAATTGGCTTGTCTGCCAGGCGTTCCCATTTGGGACACACTGAGGAGTGACTGAAACAGTTTAACAAAATCCACACACCATTTGAAAATCAACCTATGTGTGTGGCTTTCCCAAACATGCACACATCACTATCTTCAATGCCTCATTCATCTCTCACTTTTCTCTGGCTCAATCCCCCTCATCTGGACAAACTGAATACAAAATGGGAGGGTTTCCTGGAGCTTAAAGAAATTGTAACTAGGGCTGGAGAGATGGCTCAGCGGTTAAGACACTTGCCTCCAGTGCCTAAGGCCCTGGGTTCAATTCCCCAGGACCCACATGGGCCAGACTCTGAAGGTGGTGGCCCTGGTGCGTGCTTGCTCTCTCTCTCTCTCTCTCTCTCTCTCTCTCTCTGCTTGAAAATGAATAAATAAAATATTTTTTAAAAAAGAAATTGTGGGCTGGAGAGATGGCTCAGCGGTTAAGGCACTTGCCTCCAGTGCCTAAGGCCCTGGGTTCAATTCCCCAGGACCCACATGGGCCAGACCCACAAGGTGGTGGCCCTGGTACATTCTCTCTTTCTCTCTGTCTCTCTGTATCTCTCTGTTGAAAATGAATAAATAAAATATTTTAAAAAAAAAAAAGAAATTGTAACTAAAATCACAAACTCTATGGAGTCCCTGCTAAGCACAGTAAACAAAAGATATCCTTGTAGTTATTAAATACATCGGTTCCCAGGAATGTGTATGGATTAAGGTATATTCACAAAAATCTTTGGACTAGAAGGTCACAGACCTAAATTCTAAACCTGGAGCTGCACTTGTTAAAATGATACTAGCGGCAGGTGAAGGACCAGCATTTGGAGGTCAAGGGCATTGAGACTTCAGGGTCTTCCTTTTCCCTGCACTAGGGATCCTGTAATGGAGATTCCTAAAAACCTCCCTGTATCTTTGTGTTAAAGTAACCCTATGTATCACCTCAGGTCTTTTTTTTTTTTCTTTCTTCTTTCTTTCTTTCTTTCTTTCTTTCTTTCTTTCTTTCTTTCTTTCTTTCTTTCTTTCTTCTTTCTTTCTTTTCAAGGTAGGGTCTCACTTTGGTCTCACAGCCCAGGCTGATCTGGAACTCATTCTGTACTTTCAGGCTAGCCTTGAACTCAAAGCAATCCTCCTCCCTCTGCCTCTCACCATCCCTGGCTTCAACACAGGTTTTTATCTTTCTCCTCAGCTTCCAAATTCTGGCTAAGTGGGATTTGCATTCCCAGTTCACAGCCACTTCTGGAAGAGTTAGAGAGGTTCCTCACATAGAGAGCAGAGTCCCTACCGACCTGCCTGGCATGACTGCTCCTGACTGGAACCCTTTCCCCAGCGCCTGCGTTTGCAGTATGTACTGCTCTTACAGGTGGGGTGCTAAAGCTGGTCCTGAGGTTGAGTCCCCATTTTCATTTATCGGTGTCAAGCTTATCTTCCCAGTGCTATCCACATTTTCTTGGAAAGCAGCAGAGGAAAGGAAGTCAGAAACCCCATTCTAGTGGCCCTTTAAGAAGCCACCCGTACCCTTGGCCATCTGAACTCGCCTGGAGCAAAGACCCGGCATCCTTTGTGGGCTCATCAGCATGAAATTCAACAGTAACAGGAATGAAGTTGCCCCTGGGAACTCTCAGCCTTGCGGACTCCCTTGCCCTTCCTATCACTTCTCCCTGAGTCCCCAAGCCTTCATTAGTCTGTGCTTCCAGCTCTTCCCTTGGTTTTCAGCTGTTAGATATTTTCCTTCCAAATGCTCTGATGGCCAGCTCTAATAATGACATGACTGCCAAGGTCATTCTAGCTCATATTCTTTTTTTCATGTTCTTATCAAAATTGAACTGCCCACCACACAAACTGAGATCTGCCCAGGACTTGGCACATTTCTGTTCCTTTGTCTCAAATAAACAGATTTCCCCCAGTGTGCACCTCTGATGCCTGCCACCCCTCTTCTTGATCCTCATTTCTAATGAGTGATCCATTCTGTGCCTGAAGCAGCCCCCTTGCTCTGCATGTTTGCCATAAGCAGCATTCATTTATTGAGCACCTACAATATATGTTCCCAGCGCTCTCCATAAATACCTCTAATTCTCATGAGCATGGACCACAGTAATTATTATTATCACTCCCATTGTACAGATGAGGAAGTCAGGGATCAAAGAAGCTAAATGACCTGTCCAAGATCACAAAGCTGTTAAGAGACAGAGGAGGATACTGAGTCGGCTCCAGAGCTCACACTGTTCTTGGTATTCTGTCTGGCCTCACTCTGTCACAGTGATAGCCCTGGGAACAGGCTGTCCTATATCCTGAAGGTAGGTGGAGGGAACAGCATTCTTAAAAGATTCCTAGACCCAAGCCATCCATGATTCTGTGTCTGATTTATCTTGAATTGCTGGGATAAGTCACACTCTACACCAGTGTTCCCTTCCAGACCTCAAATTGATTATGAAGATTGTACTCTGAGGAGCTGGGGATGTGTTGGAAGTGCTTGCCTAGCCTGCACAAGGCCCTGTGTAAGCAGAGCATAGAATCAAGGTATGGGGCAGGGGAGATGGCCCAGTAGTTAAAGGCACTTGCTTGCAAAGCCTGATGGCCCAGCTTTATCCCCCAGTATCCACGTGAAGCCAGATGCACAAAGTGGTGTACGCATCTGGAGATTCTTTGCAGTGGCAAGAGGCCCCCTGGTATATACCCATTCTCTCTCTCTTTCCCTCTCTCCCTCTCTGCTTGTAAATAAATAAATAAAATATTTAATTTAATTTTAATTTTAATTTTTTTTTTTTGGTTTTTTTGAGGTAGGGTCTCACTCTAGCCCAGGTTGACCTGGAATTCTCTATGTAGTCTCAGGGTGGCCTCAAACTCATGGTGATCCTCCTACCTCTGCCTCCTGAGTGCTGGGATTAAAGTCGTGCGCTACCATGCCTGGCTAAATAAAATATTTTAAAATCAATATATATATTATATATTACACATAATATGTATAATAGTATATATAGTATACATATAATCCCAGCACTAGGGAGGTAGAGGAAGAAGGGGAAGAAGTTCAAGGTCATCCTTGGCTATGTACGGAGTTACATGAGACCCTGACTCAAACAATAACAACAAAATTGCTGTAGGAATAAAAAATTTCTAGGGCTGGAGAGATTGCACAGTGGTTAAGGTACCTGCCTACAAAGTCTAATGACCTGGATTGGATTCCACAATCCCCACATAAAGCCAGATGAACAAAGTGGTGCATGCATCTGGAGTTTGTTTGCAGCAGCTAGAGGCCCTGGCGTTCTTTCTCTCTCCCTCTCCCCTCCTCTCTCTCTCTCTCTCTCTCTCTCTCTCTCTCTCTCTCTCTCTCTCTCCAAATAAATAAATAAAAATTTTAAAATATTTCTAGTCCAAGCCCTCATTTTACTGATAGAATAATTGACCCCCAGAATAAGCGATACAAATAGCCCAAAGCCACACAAGTTAGAAGCTTAGTAGGAAACAGAACCTCATTTCCTAATATCTTAATTCCTAGTTGCTCACTCTTACCCTCCACTCCTCACTCTGACATCCAGGCTACACATCCAAAATTGCATGCTGGTGACCTTGACCATCAACATGTTCCTCTTTTCTGTGCCTCATTCATCCAGGTTCCTGAGAAATCAGGTCAAGTTCAGAGCTGGAGTCAAGTTGATTTCCTGTTTATCCTTTATTCATCCAACAAACGCTGAGAATCTCCTAGGGCCAAGCTCAATGACAAGTACTAGTTCTTTTATAAGTTCAAGTATCATTAGCACCTACGATCTCTTTTCAGTCTAGAAGGTAAGTGCCTCTGAGAACAGAGCATGTGCGTGATGAAGTGTGTGCATGCATGTACACATGGCTTCTGCACAACATGCCTGTGTGCACCTGTGGTGCAGCCTCTCTCCTCACATGTACCAGATGTGGATGTGTGCAGATGTTCCTTCCTTACATCGATGCACAACTTGCATGTGAGTGCCCTGTATGTCTCCTCATATTTGCCCATCCTTTCTCTCAGAATAAAGTCCCCAGTCATGAATCCCTGCCATGAACTTCCCCCACAAGGTCTCAGCCTAGCCCAGTCCAAAGACCTTGCAGGGATGCTCTTTGATGCTCTGCACAGACCCCTTCACCCAGATCTCCCTCTAACTCCCCTTCCCCAACTGAAAACAAATCAAACCTTCCAGAACCTTCTCTCTGATCCCTGGGGTAGAGTGGAGACCTGATCTTCTTCCTAGAGGTTCAGGGTACTGAACAGGGAGCAGCCTCTCTTACCAGTCCATGGAGCCCAGAGCTGGCAGCGGCAGTGAGGGGCAAGTGGGTGACAGGAGAGCCAGGCTTTATAAGGAGGCGACAGTGGAGCCAAAAGGGGAGGTGGGAGACACAGGCAGGATGTTGCCAAGTCCTCACGGCCTCAGAAGCTTTTAGGATAATCCAGGAAACAGTGGCCTGGCTTTCCAGGGGGAGTGATGGGGGTGAGATCTGACTCTCCTGGTTCTGCCAGGAAGGAGGATTTTCGCTGGAAGAGGCAGCTGGGGGTGGGGGTGGGGCGAGGAACAGGACTTCCTTCCCCAGGGTTGGGTGGGCAGTGGGAGAGGGACCAAGTGGCTCCTGTTGATGGAAGAAATGAGAGCATTGCTAGGGTGGAAGATTGGTGGGAGCTGGCGCTCTCCAAATCCCTCACCCCCACCCCCGCCTTGGGAGGTTTTTCCTCCATAGGCTTGGTAGGAAAGAGAAATTTCATGCTTAAGACACAGCTCTAAACCAGACCTTCCCTAAGGAGCTCCTCTAAGGAAGAGTTCCAGTTACTTCAACAGTTCTCCTCCTGCCCCTGGGAGACAGACTCCTTCCCTCCGCTTCTTCATCCCGTTTGTCCAGGCCCCAATTTGGAGAGGCCTCAGGAGTTGTCTCTGTAATGTCATTTACCTCTGTGCCTGGAACCTCTCATTGTCAAATGAGGACTGATAACTTTTTTTTTTTCCTTTGAGGTAAGGTATAGCTCTAGTCCAGGCTGACCTAGAATTCACTATGTAGTCTCAGGCTGGCCTGGAACTCAAGATGATCCTCCTACCTCTGTCTCCTGGGGATTAAAGGCGTTTGCTACCACGCCTGGCTAATGACTGTCTTTTTTGACTGAGCAGAGAGGCAGCTTGAGATAGATGGACAAGGGGTCACCTAAGACCAGAGGCAGAGTATAGCCAAGGACTTGTTTTACAGACAGAAGCCATCTGTCTGTCCCCTGAGCTACAGGAGAGCAAAGAGGCTGGAAAGGTGACCTGGACTAGGGAGCAAGGCCTTGAGGTGAATTCAGGCAGAACCTCCCCATCCCCAACTACTTATAGGCATTTCATTTTAGGGTGACTTATTGGCTAACGGCAGCATGTCCTGGAGCAGAGACAGACAAAAGTCCCAGAAGGAGAAAGGGAGATGAAATAGAGTTAAGACTGGCTTCCCAAAGTCCTCTGAAGCTGGCCATTCTGATCCCCATAAGAGAGCAGCCTGGAGACTTTTCACAGGACATGTCTCATTCCCAGCCTTAGGCCAGTACCCTTGACGCTGATGACAGGTGTTTCAATGCAACCCCTCCATGCACAGAGAGAACTCAGTACCCCAAGGCTTGCATGCGTCCTCCCTCCCACAAAGCAAGACAGGAAACCCTCACCCAAACTTCTGCTGCTCCTCCCTCTCCCCCCAGCCATCTTCAGTCAGGGGATTCCCAGTCTGGTCATTAGTTTTTCAGTAATTATCACATAAAGGCCCCAACAGGTTCTTCCTCTCCCCATTTCAGAGATGAGAACACTGAGGTGGCAGAAAACCACCCATCAAGCAGGAGAGAATACAGTGGTGGAGGGCTTAGGAGGAAGAGCTATACCCCCTTTCTTCAATCCTCTGTGAAAGGAGGAGGCCAGGGCCAGCACAGACAGAAGTGCCTCACGACTGAGGCTGACTCCAAGGAGGGGCTTCCCTGTCCCTCCCCACTTTCCAGCCCAGAAAATCCCAGTAAAGAGGGGAGGGGGGGAGAAGGAGCTCAGGGGACCACACAGGTGGAGTAAATAATGTTAATACGAGAGCATTATCACCAGGGCATTTCCTCATGGATAAATGTCTGAAATACCAAAGGATGCCTCCAAATTATAGTTAATTACAGAGTTGATTTGCATAAATTATAAGGTGAGCATACAAATTCTTTCAATCGGTTCCATATGCTTAGGTAGCAGGTCCAGTGCAGAAGATGGCGAATCTGAGTCTGGGGGAGTTTAAGAGAGGAAAAGGATGCAACCTTAGGCCTGGTCCTCTACACCTTCCTCAGGTCCCCCCCCCCACTTCCAGAGCACCCTGAAGGGGTGTAGGAAAGCCAGGGGCAGGCTCAGAGGGACCCTAAGCTATAAAGTGGGGGAACAGAACTCTCTAGAGTCCTGGCTCTGGTCTTAGAAAATGAAGAGGGAGGGGGCTGAGGAAAGCTGAAGGGGGCTGAAGACCAACCAGCAGGGACAATGGTAGATTCAAACCTATGACACTTGCTCTTCAGTTTCCTCTGGAGTTCCCCCCCCCCTCCTCCAGAGCCAGCCTCCATCTCAGGTTTGACTAGCCACTGCCAGTACCTTCCAGGTGGCTCCTGGTGGCTCAGACACCCAGGCTCTCGTCTCCAGTGCCTGGGCCCATTTCCTCA
>PVHP010037673.1:0-17287 GCA_004024765.1 Zapus hudsonius
GTGTCTGCTCCTACCTGCTCTACCATCTCACAGCTTCCCATTGCCCTGCACGTATCTGCTCCTACCTGCTCTATCATCTTACAGCTTCCCATAACCCCGCATGTGTCTGTTCATACCTGCTGTATCATCTCAGGGCTTCCCATTGCCCTGCACGTATCTGCTCCTACCTGCTCTATCATCTTACAGCTTCCCATAACCCCGCATGTGTCTGTTCATACCTGCTGTATCATCTCAGGGCTTCCCATTGCCCTGTATGTGTCTGCTCATACCTGCTCTATCATCTCAGGGCTTCCTGTTGCCCTGCATGTGTCTGCTCATACCTGCCCTATCATCTCATAGCTTCCCATCACCCTGCATGTATCTGCTCATACCTGGTCTATCATCTCACAGCTTCCCATCTCCCTGCTTGTATCTGCTCATACCTGCTCTATCATCTCACAGCTTCCCATTGCCCCAGGGTCAATTTCAAGGTTGTTTGTTGCCAGGAGATTTACCTCTAAAGCACTTGACCTGCTTCTTTCGGTACCTTAACTACCCAGTATGCCTCTGTGGCAGGACTCGAGTCACCATGATCATTTCTTTCATGAGAAGAAGAGAAGCCACACAGGTGGCTCACTCATTGCGACCCTCACTTTCCTTGACTTTGACCAACTATTGGACAGGCAGTGCTGTCCTTGGTCCCAAGTCCATGGCTTCAGTGTGAGGCCCTGTCTCAACTAACCAAAACACAAAAAGACAAATACAAACACAAATGAGTGAACAAACAAAAAATATAAAAAATAATCTTGAAATAAAGTGCTGGCAATTAAATGTATTTTTATTAATTTCCAAGGAGAGAGAGAGAGAGAGAGAGAGAGAGAGAGAGAGAGAGAGAAAGAGAGAGAGAGAGAGAGAGATTGAGAATGGGTATGCACCTGGCCTCTTGCCACTACAAATGGATTCCAAATGCAGGTGTCATTTTATGCATATGGCTCTATGAGGTTACTGGGCAGTTGAACCAGGGCCACCAGGCTACAAGCAAATGCCTTTAATCACTGAGCAATCTCTCCAGACCCTGTTTTTTTTTAAATACTGTTTTTCATGGGTATGTGGTGTTCATGTAGGTATACATATCTATATGCATGTACATTTGTCTAAGCATATATGTGGAGGCCAGGGGACAATCTTGAGGGTCATTCCTCAGGTATGCCATTCACTTCTTTTTGAGACAGAGTCTTTCATTGGCCTAGAACTCATCAATTAGACTGGCTGATTGGCAAGCCCCAGGGTTCCACTTGCCTCAAGCTCCTTAAACCTGGGATTACAGGTGTGTACCACCAAATCCAGCTTTTCTACATGGGTTCTGGGGTTTGAACTCAGTCTTAATGTTTACTAGACAAGCATTTTATTCACTGCACTATCTACCTATCCTATTGTGGTATTATTTTCAACTTGTATAAAATCATACATGGAGCAAGGCACCTATAGCCATAAGTAAATGCATTTGCGCCTTTTCCAGTATAAAGTTCAATATATTTTTGGAATTTAAAATGAGTCAGATATTATTTGTTGTCATTTCCTGCAAAGTGCTGGCCTTGTTTTCTTGTGGAAGCTGGAAGATGTCTTTGCTGTTGGGTGGTGATCTATGTGTTCTTGCTGAATTAAAGAGAAATTCTAGGCTTGATTTGGAAACTACTCAAATCAATTTTAATTGCTACTCTTGCTTAGACTGATGGCTACAAATAACACAGTTTCTTTAGAAGAAACCCAACTACTTTCAAAGTAAAAACATTCATATTGTTTCATATCCTCCAAGCACTGGATCTTCAAAAATGTCCTTATACTTTCCTCTGAAGCAATCATTAAAGTACCTGTGAGATACTTACCATGAAGAGGTTAAATGGATCCATAGGGATATAAAAGTGGCTTGTGGAGGAATGGGTTTATTTTGGCTTATGGGGTAGACTCCATTCTGGCAGGGAAAATGATGGTATGAGCAGAGTGTGGACATCGCCTCCACCTCAGCACTGCAAACAGTGGCAGGAAGGTGTGCCAAACACTGGCAAGGGGAAGCTGGCTTATAACACCCATAAACCTGCCCCCAACAACACAGTTCCATCAAGGTTCTAATACCCAAACTGTCATCAGCTGGGGATCTATTATTTAGAACACATTCATTTGTGGGGGACACTTGGATAAAACCATGACACTCTCCACCTTATTTATTAAGATAGGGTTTCTCATTTGAACTCAGAGCTTGTTGATTCAGCTAGTCTGTTTGACCTGAGGATTTCTTGTCTCCCTCTCTTGGGTGCTAGGATTACAGGTGAACTAACACACCTGCTTAGCATTTATGTATGTGCTGGGGATCTAAATTCAGGACCTCATATTTGCACAGCAAGCATTTTATTAATTGAGCCACCACCCCAGCCCTGAGACATTTTTAAAGCTTGTATTTCTCTTGTTAAATAAGTACATATTTTCTCACTTCTGAGCAGCTACCAAAATTAGTTGAAAAGGTAACCTCTATGTGTATATAAATATAGTATATAGAAGGGTTCTGTGCAAATCTTTTTCAGGATTACATAGAAGTTTTAATGCTTAACCTTGTGCCAGGACCCTGATAATCATTAAACAGCCCTGGCAACATGCCCTTGTACTGGCTTAAGGAAAGGAAAGAATATATAAATTGAGACATGGCATCAACCTTATTTTTGATAGTTGGGGGTTTTCCAGGATGGCTAGCCTGACCCCCCACTTTTTTGGGTGCACTGTCTGATAGAATAGTCATAAGAACCCAGAGTCACTGTGGGAAGCCTGTCTACATGGAGCAGAGGCATTTCTCTGTCTCTAGAGAATGAGTAGTCACTTGAGAGATGTGCTTTGACCTGGGGGCATTGGTATAAATTGAGGGGACCCTTATTGTGGATCTGGGACTGACCTACAGCCTATGCCTTGCCAGAATCCTGGCCACAGGTTGACAGCCTGCAACCTGATATGCAGTCTCCCTGCTGAGCCACTGTCACTGCCCCTTCTATAATAGCCCTGTAATGCTATCTTCCCACATGCATCCCTGCTTTGTCTTATGTCCTGAAGTGCCCGACAATGTCCTGGCCACCAGACCTTCAGCCAAGAAAGGAGCACAGGGGACATGCTGCCAGGGGATCAGGGTTGACATGAAAATTGTTGGAGTCAGGAAATTCCAGGACCCTGAAGTCATCTGGGAAGACATTTGACATGAGAGGCCAAGGCAGGGATCAGGTTGCCTCCCTTAAGCAGGAATTGAGGCCAGGGACTGGTTCTGGCAGGGAGGCATCTGAGTCCTTCACTCTGTGGGGACATTCAGATATTTCTGTCTGAGTATTTATAATAATCTGACTGGATTTAATCCCTCTGTACTGCCTGTTCACATTGGTTTTGGACATTGGTTTTGGAAGTTTGTAACTGTGACTCATTTATCACTGATTAAACTGAAGAATTCATTTAGGGGTACTGTGATGGCTCATCTTTGTTGTCAACCTAACTGGATTTAGAATCACCATGGACACACCTCTGGGTGTGTCTGTGAGGGCATTTTCTGGTAGGTTTAACTGAGGAGGAAAGACTCACCCTATGGACTGGGGTATATACTGAATAAAACAGACAGAAGGAGCTGAGCACAGACATTCATCTTTCTCTGCTTCCTGACTGGGGGTGCGGTGTGACTAGTTGCTTTGTGGTCATGTTGCTATGCCATGGTGACTGTATCCCTTCCTAAGCCCTTCCTTCCTTAAGTTGCTTTTGTCAGAGCAACAAGAAAAGTACTTAACACAGGCGCCTAGCAATTTGTTTACAGAAATGATATCTAAAGGTAGTCTTCTCCACTCTTAACTAGCAAGGGGATTTTACTGTTTACTGAGTCAGTTTAAGCAAAAAGTGCTTTATTCTTGCTCTTGGTTCATATGATGGTTTAACTATTCAGCTCATGTTGGTGAGTGCAAAATTGAGGTGGAACCGTGTTGCTGAATGGCTCAGGCAGTGTGTGTTGGCTTGTTTGGTCCTCAGAGGTCAATGTACTATTAGATCCCTTTTGTGCACACAAGTTCCATTTCCCCAAGGGTAGCTGAGATCCAGTTTGGTCTTTTTATCATAATTCTAGGTGTGCCGTACCTGGGCCCTTTAAGGTACTAGGAGTCACATGTCTCTTTCAGTTGAGGGACTCACACAAATGGACAGCAGCTTGCCCACCCATCAATTAAAGGATGAAGGTGATGGCATTTGGCTGGGTAGCAATGGTAGCTTTCTTCTGGAAGGGGACTCAGGCAGTTTTATGAAAGATGCTGGCTGGCATCTCTGCTAAAGACAGCTGTGGGAATATAACTGAGGAAGAGCTTCCATATATTGTGACAGTTTTATTATTCTATTATGTGTGTCTGTTGTGCTTATGCAATGAAAGCATCTCTCTGAGGGAAGGAAGATTTTGTGTGTCCCTTGGTGCCTGCCTGGGTAGGAAGGATATGTGATGTTGAGATGGAGCTCTGAAGATGGTAGTCAGTGATACTTGGAAGGTGAAGGGAGAATGGCAGTTAGATTAAGCATCAAGGATCTTGCTCTCAGAGACTGGGAAATTGTGGGGCTTCCTGTTGTGATCTCACATTGGCTCAGATCATGTTGAGGCAGATGCCTGGTAGGCCATGGGGAACAGCCAGAAAGATGCTTACTTTGGGTTGCTGGTAATAAAATAGAATGCCAGAAATACATCTGTGACCATCAGCACACCCCCATTTCAGCTGAAGTGAGGTATCCCGAGTTGCAGTAGGGTCTCTTAGTCCTTTTGTCCTTCCTGCTGTGTCCGTTATAATGCCTTGACTGAATGACCTGGGAGGGTTAAGATGCTTCTCTGCCTATGTGACTCCTCAGCACCAATCCTGAAATCCTTAGAAATTTAGTAAGTTAGATGTAACCATTTTTTGGTGTTTTTTGCGTGTGTGTGTGTGTGTTTGGTGTGTATGCATGTGTATGTTTGTATGGGTGTGGGCACACAAGTGTATGCAGGTGTGCATGCATGCATGTGTGTGTGTGTGTGTTTGGTGTGTATGAATGTGTATGTTTGTATGGGTGTGGGCACACAAGTATATGCAGGTGTGCATGCATGCATGTGTGTGTGTGTGTCTGTGTGTCTGTGTACTCCAGAAGTCAATGTCTGATGTTCTTCTCAGTCACTCTGCACCTTACTTATTGACACAGGGCCTCTCACTGAACCAGAGTTCACCAAGTTGGCCAGACAGGCTAGCCAGTGAGCCCAGGGGTCTGTCTGTCTCTGCCCCCTGAGTGCTGGGATTATAAGCACATGCCAACATGCACAGAATTTTCATGAGTGCTGGGGGTCCAAACTGAGGTTCTCATGTGTGTTTAGCAAGACAACTGAGTCCCTTTACAGATTGGACTATCTCTCCAGCCCCAAACACAGGCATTTAAAAAACCTGTATTTAGGCTGGGGAGATGGCTCAGTGGTTTAAGGTGCTTGCTTACAAAACCTATATTATGGAAACTTGCCATTGCATTAATTAAAAAACAGGTAATATTTAAAATGCCTCACTTTCTCATTGTTGGACAGCTACCTCTGCCCCTGAGGTGGGGTGCATCTCTTGTGTTTGGGTAGAGAAGCATTGTTCCCTGGTGAGCAGTCATGCATGGGTGACTTCCCTGCTATGGCTGGGAACAGGCCATGGTGGGAACATTCACATCACATCTGCTTGGGTCTTGCCTCTCTCTGCACTGATGTAATGCTTCCCCTTATTCTTGGCCCTCTCCCTGGGCAACATGTAATCTATAGCCTCAGAACCACTCAGGTCCCTTCAAGATGAAGCTGGGACTCAATACAGATGCTTCTCTCTTTGGGCTCAGACACTTTGGTTATGGTATCTTTTAGTGTGTGAATTGAACATAGGCAGGGGTTGCTACTGCCTGCAGAATGCATTAAGTATGCTCGGGTTGTTAATGCCAGCACAAGTAAAAAGCAAAAGCAGGTTGCCAGTGATGACAGCTCTGCTTGAAGTTCCAGTGTGCATGCTGACCAGTCTCTTTCCTCATTTGTTTGTTTCTTGAGATAGTGTCTCTGTATGTATAGCTCTGACTATTCTAGAGCTTGCCATGTAGCTCAGGCTGGCTTTGAATTTTCAGCAATCCTCCTGCCTTTGCCTCTGGAGTGCTGGGATTACAGGTATGAGCTACCATGTCTTGTTGTATTTTGGAACAAGTCTTCACTCACCAACTAGATGAATAATAAGACTTATACCTCTGATCATGTTAATCTCAATCTTCTTTGGTAAAATGATTTACCTGCATTTGAGGTAATTCTAAATATAACATAATGCTGTCAGCTGTTACAACTTAGCATCCGTACAGCTGGGACTGGGGATGCAGCATGTTTGCTTAGTACCCAGCTTTGACCTCCAGCACCACACATTCATGAACACACACACACACACACACACACACACACACACAGCTTAATGATTTAGTCATATCAGAAGCTTCATTTCTTGATCATGCCATAGTCCAGGATGGGTCAGGGGAGGCTGGACAGCAATGCTCCCTTCCCTACAGTAACTCAGGTACCCAATCTCTGTCTGTTTTATGATTGGCTCTTTTCTGGGGTTTGGCATCTGTTCTGGTTTCTCTGCATCTGGTTGAGATGTGAGAAGAAAGGTGGACAGTTGGGTGGAGGTGTTATGGCCAGGCCTGTAGGAGGCTTTCTTCAGTTTCCCCCATGCTCTGTTGGGAAATACTCTTAGAACATGCCCAGGTGGTCTTGCTGTGGTCACACCAAATCACTCAGGTGCCATAAGCTGCATTTTTAAGCATGCTGATATTTATGCTTCCTTGTGGGCATGGCCTGGTCCTTAGAGAAGATGCAAAGTGGAGTTGCTAAGGACATGACCTTGACTCAAACCACTAATATCCAATCTCAGCTCTACCATTTACCCCACAGTGACACTGACCGGGCAAGCAACTTAGTCTAGGCTGTAGTTTCCTTATCTACATACTTGGTCTTACAGTGGAACATGCAATTCTTGTGAGAATCAGATCACTTACCAAGTCTACATGCTTAGAGGAATGTTCAGAAGGTAATTAACATACAATAAAAATTTTAAACAGGAGACTAACAACAGACTTGATTTCCTTTCTGGTGTGTTGAATTTGAATATATTGCTATTCAGTGGAGAATGTTTCTTTTAGTTCAACTGCAAAAATGCTTATTGAACAACTGTTATTTGCAGTGTGACAAGTGTGGCCAAGTAACCTGAATAAGTAGGCCTGCCATGGAATGTCAGTAAAGGCATATTTTTCTCACTAAAGCAGCCCTCTAAACTCTGCCTCATAATCTCCACTTACACAAGTGTCATGACCCTGATTCCTGCTCCCCAAATCCATGCTTCCTTCTGTTCCCCTCTCAGGGCAAAGTGGCACTCGGCAGAGTGCAGAAGCCACTCTTCCTGGCTTACCAATGCCAGTCCTTGAAAAGACATCTTATCTGCCCACATGGTACTCAGTTTGCTCCCATGATTTATGCTAGTATGATTCCTCTTTTAACTACAAATCACAGTTCAAAATAGTACTAGATTCTTTGCAGGAACATGTGTGTGGGTGTACATGTGTGTTCAGATACATGTGTGGGGGTATACATGTGTGTACAGGTATGTGTATGCATATATGTTCAGGTACATGTGTGTATGGGTGAACATGTGTGTTCAGGTACTTGTGTGTGGGGTTGTACATGTGTGTACAGGTATGTTTGTGTGCATGCATGTTCAGGTATGTGTGATGGGTATACATGTGTGTTCAGGTAGGTGTGTATGCATGTATGTTCAGGTATGTGTGGGTGGATATACATTTGTGTTCAGGTATGTGTGTGTACATGTGTGTTCAGGTATGTGGGTGGGTGGGTGGATGACATATGTGCTCAGGTATGTGTGTGGGTAGATGTATATGTGTGTTGAGGTATGTGTGTGTGTACATGTGTGTTAAAGTACACGTGGGTGGGTGTACATGTATGTTCAGGTACGTGGGTGACATATGTGCTCAGGTACATGTGGGTTTGTGTGTATATGTATGTGCAGGTACATGTGCACTTGCATGCATGTGGAGGCCAGAGGCCAAGGTAAGATATCTTCTTCAATCACTGTCATCTTGTTTTTGGAGATTGGATGTCTCAGAGAATCCAGCGTTCTCAGAAGTGGCTAGACTAGACACCTGGACAGCCTGGGAAGCCTCCTATCTCTACCTCTCCAGCACTGGAGTTACAGCTCATGCAGTTCTGCAGCTTTTACACAAGTGCTGAGGATTCCGACTCAAGTCCTCGTGCTTGTGTGGGAAGCACTTACCCACAGAGCCATCTCCCTAGCCCCCATAACACTTGGTTTTCAAGATTATGAGGACAATATAAAGTTGGGGCACCAAGTCCCCATCTGAGGCAGTCAACTGGGCCTAACACACTCTTTCTCTTGCAGCTAGATGACTGTGCCCTTCAGCTCTCCCACAATGGTGCCTACCTGGACCTGGAGGCCACTCTGGCAGAGCAGCGGGATGAGTTGGAAGGCTTCCAGGAAGACACAGGGTAAGTACAACCATTGTCCCTGACAATTGGCTTACCCTCCTGCAGGTGCACTAATGCCTTAGGATATTTTGGAGTATCCATCATGGCTTTGACATTCATGTGTGATCATGTCAGAGGGTCAACAAGCCATCAGGGGTGAATGAATACTCTTTTGTATCTTGAGGGGCTTGGCTAGGCAGAGCTCTTTGTGGGTAGCTTGGCCTTGGAAAAACTTCTGGTGTGGTTTAATCAAGCCCATAGTATTCACCTTCTTAGGCATTTTTAGCCCAAATATCACAATCAAACCAACATTTTCTAGATTTTCATGGGTTAACAGCCATTTTAATAATTGTTTTAAATGATTTAATTTTCTTGGCAAGTGCCTTGATAGTTCTATATTATACATCTTTTCAATGCATTACAGTGGGTAAAATAAATATTAATTGCGTTACTTAACATTGAGTCACTTTAAAGTCTACATCTGGACTGTTGTACTGAGAGGGGATAAAGCAGTTCTCACATAAAAGTTGTGTTGGAAGACACTGACCAGCCTTCCTGTATTTAGTAGAGCTCTGGGATGGCCTCAGGCAAGGCTCTGTTCCTGCTGCCCTACTACCTTGAACCAAGAGTACCTTTGATGTCTTACCTTCTTCCTCAGAGACCTTCCGAGGCTGCCTGCCACTTTACATTTCATTCCCAGCTGTCCCCGTCTGGTGATCAGCAACTCCAACAACTTTTTGTTTGAAGCTCCTTTGACCAAGTTGAAAATGCACTCAACTAGCTGAGGGTACTGACAATTCATGCATAGAACAGACTGGGGAAACATCTTCATGTTCGTTTTATGTAGCTCTCTGAGTCCAGTATATCCTGATGGCTTCCTGGCTTTCCCTTCGTAATGTAAACTCATCACTCCTTTAAGTATCCCTCTTCTGGAAAAGTCCATGAGGTCAGAACTATGGCTGTCTTAATGTTCAATGTCTGCCATTTTCTCAGCATCTTACAGATATTGGTGCCCAAGTGAATGGTATGATTCCAGGATATATTAATTCTCAAACGGCACAGCATGACAACCAACAAGGTCAAGGGTCTTGGTAGGATCAGGTTAAGTTCTCTGAGGACACACTCCAGAGTATTACAAGGAACATTCCAGTACATACCAGTATTGTCTGAGAAACCCTCTGGTCATACCATAAACTGCACACACTAGAGGGGGCTCTCCATTATGGAGTCACTGATACGAACTTTTTGAAAACAGGTTTTCATTTATCCTATGTTGAGACTCAAATTCACTAGATAGTAGAGGATGACCTTGAATTTATCTTCTTGCCTCTGCCTCCCAAGTGCTGGGAATTCATTCAGGTTTGTGTCACCACATCAAGGTTTGTGGTGTTGTGCTTGGAACCCAGGGTATTTTGCATGATATGCAAGCACTCTGCCACCTGAGTCATCTCCCCTGCCCTCACTACTGTTTTTTAAGTGAACATTACTAGACTGATATATTTGTGGGAAATGCCTTTGCAGTAGTTCTTACCAAGTATCTGACAATGACATCCCTTCATAGAAGACATCAGCATGTTGTCTGGATAACAGTCTCATCAGACAACTTCATGGCTCATTCCTCCCAAAGACCCCAGGAGAGTTATGAGTAGATCACTGTCAACTCAAAAAGTGTCTTTGGTGATGCTTAAAGACCTTGTCCTGCTTGAGTTTGTTTTCTTTCTCCACAAAACTTGGGTGAATGGGAGATGGAAGCTCATGAACAATGTGCTAATATAGTAGATTACAATGTAGGAAGACAGGGCAAAGAGAGAAGAGGTCGATAGAGCACTGACTATGCCAAACTTCTGCAAGAAGATACTTGACTGACAGAATCTTCCAGAATTTTCATTAGATTTATGTCATTGGGTCAGGAGCCGGTTACCCCCTCAGAGCAGCAGAACCCCTTGCAGGCGGTGAGCCTGATGTGTTTACAGTGTGACTACATCCCTCTGCTACTCCAGGAGCTTCTGGACAAAGTCATCCCAGGCCCCAAACAGCATGACATTTGCTCACACAGGGAAATCAGCCATGGTCTAAAGCACTGTCTCTTGTTTTCCTATGTGTATGGTATATGTTTGTGTACAAGTGTCCACGTGCCACGTGTGTGTGTGGAAGTCAGAGGACAACACTGGGGTGTTAGTGCTTACCTTCCACCCTGTTTGAGTCAGTCTTCCTTGTTCTTTGCTGCTGTGAATGCCCACAGGCTTTAGGATTTTCCTGACTCTGCCTCACATTTCCATAGGAATGTTTGCAATTACAGATGTTCCACTTCCCGATATGAGTTCGCAAAATGAGGACATTTTATAAAATTTATTTATTAGAGTTTTCATCTCTACTGATGACTCAGTCATTAAAGTTCTTATTATACAAGCATCAGGACCTGAGTTTGGGTCCCCAGCACCCATGTAAAATGTCTGCAATGCTAGTGCTCTGGATCCTAGGACTAGCTGTCTAGCTAGACTAGTGGAATTGGTGAGCTCCAGGTTCTAGTGAGAAACCTTCTTTCCGTAAATCATGTTGGAAGAGTGATAAAGGAAGACATCTGATGTCAACTTTTGAGCCTAAACTCACACATGCACATATTCCCACCCTCACACATGTGCCCACATACGAAGAAACATACATGTACACATATGCATGGCAAAGAAATGAGGTAATGTTACCCAGTCCCCTTTCCCTCCCTGTATGGTCAGGAGTTCTGATGGGATCACTGGCACCTCAGGAATGCAGCATTGTCCAATGTTTGCCTATGTTGCTTAACATGATATCACTGGAGCCTTGGCTGTGAGCACAGAATGTATGCACTGTGCGCTGTGTTCGATGTCCCACCATGTAACACCAACCAATGCTGCCTGCAGCACCCTGCTGAGACTTAAGACCATTGTTTTGTTATATATTTTTATTTATTTATTTATTTGCAAGAAGAGAGAGAGAGAGTGGGCACACCTGGGCCTCCAGCCACTGCAAACTAACTCCAGATGCATGCACCCCTTTTGTGCATCTGGCTCTATGTCGGTACTGGGGAACTGAACTCAGGTCATTAAGTTTTGTAGGCAAGTGCCTTAACTGCTGAGCTATCTCTCCAGCCCAAGACCATTGTATTTTATGAATTGCAGGGTTTTCTTTTTTTGTTTTCTATTCTTATAGAAGCATAATGGCCCTAGAATAGAAAACAAAAATTTTTAATATTTTACTACTGTCATTCCTCAGTACGTAAGTACCAAATTAGCATGTCTTTGGATTGTACTCTGTTAGACAAGCATATTCATCTCATTAGTATACAAATTTGTCTCTAATAAATGTTAACATTATATGTATTCTAAAGAATTGTTTTAAATTTCTTTATGATTTATTATCAATAGATATTTGATTTGCTTATCTATTTTATATACATTTATACTTGGATCATATAAAAATGTCTTGGCCAATCAGGTGTCATGAGCGGAAACAGTTTAAGAGGCCATGTTGTAGAGGAACACAGGTGTGTGTGCCTCTCTGGTTTGGCTCTCAGTCATGGAACTTCTCAGCTTTTGGCCCCTGACCCAAGGAGGGTGTGTGGGTCCATGAACCCCTGATGTTTCTGCAATTGTGGGTGAGTGGGTGAGGAAGCATTTCATGGTTTTCATCAGATCCTCAAAGAGGACTACTTTGAGTAGGCCTAGTGTGGGAACTAGAAGGGAGTGACCTGAAATTGGTGGCCAGGGTCTAACACTGGGACTCATGATACTGGCTTTGGTGGAGGTGATGAGGATGTGATTTCAGGTGGACAATCCAGGGAAAGAGGGACCCAGCTGAGAAGGAGGGACATTGTAGAGTGGGAACAAGTTATGGAAGAGAAGGGGTACTTAACCACATTAGTTAATTTGTTAACCTGAGCTATGACAAGCCACAGTCAAAGTTAAGTGAGACAGGCTTGGACCCAGGTGGGAACCATCAAGCCCAGAGAGGCTGGGAGAGAGAGAAAGGAGGAAAGAACTGTGGAGCCAGGAGGTGTCAGGCCTGAGTACCAACTACAGAGTGGAAAAGATGACCAGAATGTAGTTGTCATAGTTACCCAAACAGCAGCATCTGGACCCCATGAAACCAGGGCCAAATACTCTATTGTAAGGACGTGCTGGGTTTGGCTACATGCATTCCAGGTATCAGTGGCTTAACAGTACTATATTTGCAGGCGTGGTGGTGCACACCTTTAATCCCAGTCCTCAGAGGCAGAGGTAGGAGGATTTTAGTGAGTTCTAGGCCACCCTGAGACTACATAGTGAATTCCAGGTCAGCCTGGGCTAGAGCAAGACCCTACCTCGAAAAGCCATAAAAAGAGAGAGTTCTATATTTTTTTAATCATGAAAAAGTGGATATTAAGAGACTGAAAAGAAAAGCCACGAACTGGGAGAAAAAAAAACTTTGTAAAACACAGATCAGATAAAGGACATATATTCAAACATGAAAAGAACTCTTAAAACTCACTAGTATGAAATGAGCCAATGATCTGAATAAATACCTCAGGAAAGAAGATGCTCAGATAGGCGATAAGCATTTGGAAAGGAGCCCAGTGTTACTAGGGAATTGTATTAACACGAGATGTACCACACACCTGTGGAATGGCTATATCCCCAAACAGAACACGCCCAGTGCAGTTGTGAAATCACGGAAGACTGACTCCTTGCTGGTGGAAGTGAGGCACCCACCAGTCCCTTTGGAAGACAGTCTGATGGTTTCTGACATGCTCACATGGACTTGCAGTTCAGGAGTCTTTTACACCAAGGTGCTTCCTCTTCCTCCCCCACAAGGAGGGCAGAGCTTATGACATGAAACCTACACGTGCATGTTTGTATGGTTGCTGCCAAGTGAAAGAGATATCTTTAGTAGGTTAATAGAGTGTAGTCGATCCGTATAATACATATGTGTTATTCAGGGATTAAAAGAAGTGAGTAATCAAGATAGTAAAGTCACACAGAAACAAAGCCATCTTAGAAAGTTCTGCAACAGCTATATATACTGCTATTCAACCATGTGACATCTGAGAAAGACAAAACAGAGGGAGAGAGGAGCTGGATGTGGTGGCCACATCTTTAATCCCAGCATTCATTTGGGAGGCAGATAGGAGGATCTCTGGGAGTTCAAGGCCAGTTTAGGACTACATAGTGAATTCCAGGTCAGCCTGGGCTAGAGTGAGACCCTTCCTTGACCCCCCCAACCAACCAAACAAACACAACAAAAAATGCTGGGGGGAAGGGAGAAAGGTCACTGTATACTCAGGCATGGTAGCTGATGCAGGTGAACCCAGCAATTGGGAGGCTGAGGCAGGAGCATTGCTCTGTGCTCTGGACCAGCCTGGGGGTACATAGTGAGTCTGAAGCCAATGACCAATGATTGTCAGAGGGGGTTGTGGGGGGTAGGTGGGGATGAAGAGGTGAGTAGAGCCCAGGGCTTAATAGTGCGGTGTAACTGTTCTTACTGTCAGATTGGATAAAGTGAGCTCTTCAATCTGTTTAAGGCAGAGTAAATCATAATGAAAACTGTGCACTAGTTCAGCCACTGTAGCAAATGTGAGCACACTGGTGCAAGATGGTGTGATAAAAGTGTGTGTGCGTGTGTGTGCGTGTGTGCGTGCTGTGTGTGTGCATGTGTGCGTGCCTGTGCGTGTGTGTAGTGAGGAATCTGGGAAATCTTTACTTCCTATGTACCTTGCCTGTAAACATCAAGGATCTGGCTGTGACATTTCACCCATCCATTGCCAGTTTAATTTGGCAGATGTGTCCAGCGAGGTGGGCACCCCTTTCTCCCTCACCACTCTTCTCCCTCACCTTCCCCAATGGAGGAGGACCATTAATTCCTTTGTCAAGGGTGTGCAAGCAGCTGCATTCCCCCTGCTAGAACTCCAAATGAGATTTCTCCATAAACTTCCATCCAATCTAAGCAATCCGTGTTTAAGCAGGCAGGGGCAAGGGCAGTATGCTGAGTCTACGAAGCCCCTAGGAGCACAGGCTTCTTTTCTCTTTCTGCTCTGCCATCTTCAGGGTCTGACTTTCATTATTTGTGCTTCATCATGACTATAATCTAGCTGCCCTGCCTCTTGGATTATATCAGGGCAGTTAGGCATGTTTTGGCTAGGTTAGAGTTTTCTCTTTTGCAAACCAAGAACCCCTCCCCGCCCAAGCCGGGCTGCTTTAGTTCACATCATCTTATCTGAATTCAAGCTGAAGTATTGAAAGGGACAAAGTGAGTGATACGCTCTGCTCACATACTATTTTAGTCAGTACTCATGGCCAAACCATGCATTGCGGCCTTGTGTTCAGGTAACCTTCTCACTCTAGCACTGTGTACACAGGATGACAGCTAGTGGTTTCTGAAAACAATTTTGTGCTGGCTGTGCTTGTCCCCTTTGAAGAACCTTCCAGAAGCTCACCAGCAACTTTTATTCATAGTAACTGGTGAGAGCTATGCTGAGTGGGGGATGTTTATTCTCACCTCAAAGTGGGTTATTTTTTTAAAAAAATATTTATCTGAGAGAGAGAGAGAGAGAGAGAGAGAGAGAGAGAGAGAGAGAGAGCGAGCACATAGGCATACTAGGGACCCTTGCAGCTGCAAATGAACTCTAAAGGCATGTGCCACTTTGTGTGTCCGGGTTGTGTGGGCAGCTGAGGAATTGAGCCCAGGACTTCAGGCTTTTCAGACAAGCACCTTTAACCACTGAGTCATCTCCCTAGTCCTAAAAGTGGGTTCTTTCTCTAAGGCAGGAAGACAATGTGGTTATTTTGATGGTGGCAGTGCCTGCCTCTGTCAGGGGAGAAGAGACTCAAGAGGGTGGACAGGTGAAGACAGCAGGCCCTAGGAGTCAAGCATGGAGGAGATTTAGGGTGTCCCAGGATGTGGAGGAAGCAGAAGAGTCAGAGGGCTTACCAGGGTGTGACAGAAATGCCTGGGAGCTGGAAATGGGCTGAAGAAAACTAATGTCCTTTTTTTTTTTTGTGGAAAGCAAGGGTAGTGAGAGAGTTCAGGTGTCAGGGTCCTTCTGGCACACACAGAATACAACTGAAAATAGATCATGGGCTGAAACTATAAAATTCCATAAACAAGAGTAGTCTTCAGCCTCTATCAGCCTCTTAGATTTGACACTAAAATCACAAATGACAAACTGTAACTTTGGCTTCATCAAAATTAATGTTTACAGAAAAAAATTAATATTTGTTCCCAAAAATGTACACTTGATACAGTGAAAAGAGAAGCTGAAGAATGAGGAAAATATTTGTAAACCACATATGTGATAACAGACATATATCCAGAATATGTGGTATATGTACATACAACTCAACAATAAAACTAAAATTGAAAAAGAAGCAAAGGGTTTGAATAAGCATTTATCCCGACAAGATATATGAATGGCCAGAAGTACTTGAAAAGATGCTAACTCTTATAATTCACTAGGGAAATTCAAGTCAAAGCCAGTGTGACACTTTACACCTAGTGGGATGGCTGGGATCAGAATGACAGATGGTGGCATGTGTTGAGGAAGCAGAGAAATTGGACACCTTGTCCATTGCTGGTGGGAATGTAAAGTGGTACAGCCACTTTCAAAAACAGTCTGACAATTTCTTAAAATGTTAAACATTAAATACCACACAGCCCAGCAATGCTAGTTCTGCACATTTACCCAAGAGAGACAGAACATTTGTCTTACATAAAAATTTATACACAAATGTTCAGATTGCTTTTATTTTTAATAGCCTCAAAGTAGAAGCAACCCAAATGTTTCAAATATCCATCAGCTGAAGAATAAACCAAATGTGGTATATTCAGCAGTAAGAAGCAATGAGGTATGATGTCATGGATTGGGTGTGAAATATCCCCGACAGGCTCATGTATTTGGAAACACTTGGTCTCCAGATGGTAGCACTGTTTTGGAAGGCTGTGGAACCTTTAGGAAATGGGTCTTAGCTGTGGAACCAGATTGCTGTGGGTTGAGTTACAGCTCAGCCTTGTTTCTTGCCCAGTCTCCTTCTGTTTCCTGGTCTACCAACTTGTGAGCAAGCAGTCTCATAGTCCTGCTGCCATGGCCATCAGCCAGCCATTCCACTGTTATGCATTCCCTGTGAGGATGGCTATATCTTCTTAAACTGTGACCCAAAATAAATCTGTCAGCATTTAACTTGTCAGGGATAATTCTTGTCGGGAATTTGGTGACAGTGATGGGAAAAGTAATGAACACATATGGTTACATGTGCCACATCTTGGTTAAACCTCGAGAACATATGAGACTAAAAGAAACCAGACATGGAAGATGACATAATGTATGTTTATATGAGATGTCAGAAAGGCAAATACATGGAGGGTAAATTGGTAGTTCCCAAAGTTGAGTGAGAAATGACCACAGTGAGCATGAGTTTTCTTTTAGAGTCAGTGACAAACTTAGACAGTTATATTGTGGTATTAACTGAGCAACTCTTCAAGCAGACCAAAAAGGAGTGAATTCTACACTTATAATACATAGATTTTTTTTTTATTTTGAACTTTATTGTAAGAACAAATTGCATGTTGGTTCTATTCCCCTCATGTTAGCCCCTTATATCCCCTTTCTTTGGCCCATCCCACTGAAGACCCTCCTTAGTGGGGTTATTGATATTCACCATGGGGTGATGAATATATATATATATATATATATATATATATATATATATATATATATATATATAT